>WTSP01011621.1:0-18829 GCA_025331215.1 Actenoides lindsayi | reverse complement strand
TCATCAAGATCATCAATAAAGATGTTAAATAGAAATGGTCCCAACACTGAGCCCTGAGGAACGCCACTTGTGACCTGTCGCCAGCTGGATTTAGTACCATTGGCCACTACTCTCTGGGCCTGTCCATCTAGCCAGTGCTTGATCCAGCAGCCAGTGCTTGATCCAGCAAAATAACAACAACAAATTGATCCTTCAGCTGAAGTTAGTGAAAAACTGTTGTGTTCAATGGTTTGGTTCAATTCAATTGCAGGGGTTTATATAGCCACTAACACACTGGGAGGGATAAGAATCAAAAGAAGAAAAAAATGGCTCATGGCATAGAGGTAATGGATCATTTTGCAGTTGACATTGTAATAGGGGCCTGACGGCCTAACATAGCCAGGGACCATTTAAGGCAACAAAACTATTTAGAGAATACTGTGCACAGAAAAAGGTGTACAGAGCTAGGTAAGTCACTGGTGCATGTAAATAGGAGCTGAAGACAGAAACAGTATTTTCTGTTATCTACAAAACCTACGTTTTAGATAACATTTTGCTTACATAAAGCAAAACAGATAAAACCAGGATGCTCCATCTGGCTTGAAGCATCCCAACACAAATAGGCTAGTGTCTTCAGATTCTTAAGCTTGTTACCAGCACTGGAATAAAAAAAAAAATTTGCACAAATTTGCACAGATTTTTTTAAGGCATATTTAGGTAGTTTTCTATTAATAAGTCACTATTATAACATTGCTATAGCAACCCTAGAGTTATGGTTAAGAAGAGTTTTTCTAAGCCTTTCTACCCAGGTGCTTCTAACTTTTAAGTCTTTTGAAAATTCTTTAAAATGCTCACCAGTTCAGCTTAAATATTTCAACCCTGTCATTAACTTCATAGCAAACACTTTAGAAAAGTTTTTTAGAGGGGGAAATGTCATGCTTGTTGAATCAGCGTGTATAAATATTGCACTTCTTGCATGAAGAGGTATGTGCAGATCTGGCAGTACTTGATGAAAACAAAACCAAAGGCAAAAGATGTTGGTATGATGAGTAAGACTGTAAGTTTATAAAAAATAAGTCAGTAAATCAAAAAATTATTATATCCTCAAGACCTGTAATGGTGCCCTGAGCAGAAAGATTAGCATACTAATGAACTAAAGTAAGCAGCATATATAACAATACAAACCACCATGTAAGCATCAGTTGAGGTTATTTTGGGAAACAATTTCTCCACTTATGTGTACAAAACCTTATGCTAACATAGGAGCAGATTTACTCTTTGGCAGAAATGTAGCAGAGATGAGAAGAAAACCCACAAGTCTGTCGCTGGAAAGTCTTCCCTTCAACAGGTTGTTTCCACTCAAAAGTAGCAACAGCTTTCACCTACACACCTATATGTAGTGCCAGGGGATCAGCTTTGCAACTCTCTTTGGCCACCAAGTGAAGCAGGTCTACTGGCTTTCTGCCATTCAAGACCTAGACTGCTCTTGGAGGAAGCTAGACCTGTGCAGAAATTTCTTTTATTCCTCCACCCTCCAGGCAAGGTGGAGTACTCTAGGAAGACCACTATTTTTCTTTTCTGTAAGTGTCATCTGAAGACTGTGAAGCAAATAGGACATTCTCACAGCTGACATTTTCATTTATGGTTAAAAGACAAAAAACAAGTTTTCTCCCAGAAGGTAAATGCTTCAATTTTTTCATTTGTTGAGTCAATACTGAATCGTGCTATTCTGGTCACAATGAGACAATCATGACTGAAATCACAGGAATATATTTCCCTACTCCAGAAGAGGATTAAGCTATTTCTGATGGATATTTTCCTCTAACACCTTCTCAGAAATCCTCAGTGATTCCACAGTCTCACAAGACAACCCGTTGTTGTACCACACTTAGATCTAGGAAGTTTTTCTTGATGTCTAACACAAATCTCTCTTCCTGCAATTCTGTTGAATTTATCTCTTGAAGATAAAGTACTATGTTCAGCAGGACACGATGTGTGAATGATGATGTGGTGACTTGTGAAGCTACATCATCACTCCTCAATGTGTTATTCTTACAGAACAGCCAGTTTACATTTTCATTAGTTGAAAAAGACACATTTACATTTTCATTTAGTTGAAAAAAACACATTCACCTTGGGGAAATAAAAAAAGTCTAAATTTTAATAAAATCTAACTCGCTACTACTGATTTTTTTTTTCATTTTTACAAAGGATAAGATATACAGTATTGTATACAATTCTATAAAAAATATACACTCTAGTGAAGGGCTTTTTCATTGAATGCTTTCTGTTTGCATATAATATAAATTAGATCTTGAAGGAAAAATTACAACTGTTTTTATTTTGACATTTAAAACCCATCTTCTGTATGTGCTGAACAGCCTACAGAAAAAGTATCTTATAAGTAGCGGATACATACTAATAGACATTAAAGATCAGAATATTTTCAAATGCATCTTTGAAAAATCCACATGGCCCAAGTGCCTTGATTCCTGCAAAACAAACCCAGCAAAGACACTGCTTTCACAGCATTTGTTAACAGAAAATGATGATTTCCTATTTTACGTAAGTTAGAGATTTTACATTTTGTAAGGTTAAAAGTTCCAAAACAGAGTTGTTTCTGGTATAATCAGAGAATAAATATATATGGAAAAACACCAACTGAAAGACGATGTTTCCTCCCTGCTGAGTAGTTTATCAAAACACCTGATTATTTTCCTTCAGGAAGAGACGACCCCATTTAATTGGTGAAATGCTTTTTGTTCAGCTCTTACTTGCTGTACTTGATGTCTTTGGATACTGATTAAACATGACAAACAAGGGATGAGAAATGCAGAGAAGAATATACAGGCCTGCACTGCTCAGTTGTGGATCAGAAAAGATTTCAAACTTAGGGGACAGAAGGGGACTTAGATTAAGTAAGTTTTTACATCAGAAACACTGGGTTCAATTTGCACATCAGTCCTCAGAGAAAAGAGTAATGTAGGTTTGGTTGGGATAGAGAGGATGTGATCAAAGACATCAATGTGGGATGGATGTAGGACACAGTGATCGCAATCTCTTTTTTAATAAGGGTATTGAAGTTGTTGTTGTTGAAGGTCTACTTTCATTCATTGTCACTGCAGTCCAAAGGGGTAGTAACACTGTGAATGTAGTCAAGAAAAATAAACTGGAACATCCCAGAAGCAGAGCTACCTTTCTGCATGGAGGCAATCTGGCAATTTAGCGACACCAAAAGCTGACAAAACAGGAGAGACAGCTGACACACACTGTCGCAGGGAACCCTCGGCAGTACAACAGCTCCTGGCAGGGATCATGTAGCCACATCCAGACCTGCTGCAGTGTAATTGTAACTCCACAGAAGTCAACCATTTAAACTGTGTAAACTGTGTCTGAATTGAACCTTTTGGGTTTTATACCGATTTCAAATGAGCCTTCTCACTTTTCCTCACAGTAACAACAGCTGGTCTAAGTGCTATCAACAGCATGGAAAGATGACAGGTAGTAACAGCCACTTCAGGATGCCTGACGATTCTTCTGTGTTGTTCATTGAGGTGCTGAATAGGTGACACCATCATCATTACCTTTATTTGCTGGCTAAAATGAAAAGTGCAAGAGATTCAGCTCTCTCTGTAGTCTACCAGGAGCTCCATAAAACAGTAGTAAGCTGTGGGTAAATTTTCCACAAGGAACATTTCACACAGCTCTTTCCATAGAAACGGAATCCTCAAAGGAAAAGCAATCTATTGACTGAAGATGGGGGCTGACAAAGTGGTGGGTGTATATAAGCAAGCTGGCTATATTTGTAAATATCTATATTAACAACTAAGTTAACACTGAATCAGAATACATGGTGGGTTTGCCCTCATTAGGACAATCAGGTCATTTTCTCTGCAAACCTGCCCATGAAACTCTATCGCGTTCAAGAAGTTTTGCAAAGTCAGAGAATAGTTAGTAATTAAATGTGATGATATTTAGTCACTTATTGTGAAGAAGTCTATATAGAAATATGTTTGCTGTCAAAAGCATTAATTTATCACTTATATGACACCTAAGGGACAAAAGTATGCTGAAGCATGAAAACAGTGCATTGGAGCTAAACCATTTCTGTTTCTTCCTTTTCTTCACACCTTCAAGTAAGATATATGATGTTGCTGTTGAAAAACTATTCATACTTAAAACCAAGTCAGGTCTGAAACATGTTTAACATATACCAGGTGAGGGAAAAGATAGTAAGTAAATAAGGAAAGCCATTTATTTACCAAACCCCTGCAGCTACTATATTACTTATCCCAGTGCAAAATGGTACAGAATAAGAATGGTGACATTCCACACAGGTGTAAATGATTAATTATACACAGGACACTGAGCGTACAGCAGTCTGCACAGGATGCAAAAATTTTCCCATTTTTACTCGCATTCATTTTTAACTGTCACTAAATCCACTCAAGTACAATTTCCAATTTTTTTTTCCTATCCTTGGGTTTGTTTCTTGCGTGTGTATGAAAATATCTCTCTGTACCCATTAGTCTTATATAATTCAGGATAAAATAGGGTGAGTTACACAGGCGCATCAAGATTCCTCCAGGAATAATTGCATAAAATTAGCTTTACAAAAAACAGATTATTTTTTTTTAATTTATTTTTTTTTACAGGTTTTCTGGTGTTGTTTGATTACATATTTCTGGCCAGAAGTGATTCCCTGGCATTTTTGTAGGACCTGGCCTCACTCACTGCAAAATGAGTCCATTCTACTGTAAACCACAGTCACTTCTCATCATTATACACTGCACAACTATTTTACTGTAATTCCTCTCTTTTCAAATGATTTAGCTATTTTCTGCTTTGGTTTCAGCTGGGATGCTATTACTTACCTTTGTTCATTATTTCTTACAACATGTTTCACACTCAAGTTTTCTATTTCTGGGAAACGCTTGTATTAAAAATTCCATTGTCCCAAGATTGAAATATTCCAAGCATGTGTTAAGGAAGCTTCAACTTACTACCGTCAAAAGGAAGCGCAACTGAAAGAATGTGTTTTCTTTAATCTTCCTAAAACATTCTTAACATACAGAAATGTTTATAAATGATGGGAACCATTTTTCTAACTATATCCATCGCTTACTATTTCAATAGAATAAAAAAAAAAAAAAAAAAAAGCCAGGGATGATCTCTATTCCAAATATTTATGATCTAAACAATACACAGCTGGCAGATTAAGAAACAAGTGTCAGAAAATTGTTCTGTGAATATCAGAATCCATGAGGTCTTCTTTCCATTGGAGTTGTACATTATGACTGATTAGTTTTGTTACTGAATAATATTAAAATATACCATGAATTCACTTGTTACTGGACAGCAAAGAATACACACAGGAGGTAAACAATTTGAAGGCTGCAACTGTGGGAAAAGACAAAATCAGAGTTCACATCTGGAGAGTCCACAGAGGAGAGAAACGCAGACTGAAGCTCTAACAATATAATCTCTAATAATGTAATATCTAATACAATAAGAATCTCACAGTCCTCTGACTGGATTTTCTACTGTCTAGTAAGAATGAGCTCAAACTGCATTCCTTCTTTTCAGAGGAACATGAAATAAACTCATCTTCTGGGCCATGTTCTTTGATAAAAAGACACTTTAAATCCCCCTATTCCTCTTCCAAGTTTTGCCAAAGGCTTAATATTTTATTCACAGTAAAGGGCAAATATATGCGCTTATACAGTTTAGTCACAGAAATTCTATTTCCTAAAAAAACCAGACCTAAAACCAGACAAGGAAGCACTAACATGGAGCAGTTATTTTCTAGTGGGGAGGGGTGTCAAGGCTGGACAAGGCAGCATTCAAATGGGAAGAACTGATACAGAATGAAAGGTCAAGTGAGGCAGTGAGGTCAGTGGCCAAACTGCCAGATGAGAACTTAAGGAGATGAAAACAGACAAATGCAAGGAGAGAGAAAGATGAGAGAGAAAATCAGAGAAGAGGGGGAGGAATAAACAGAGGAGAACAGGTGAATGGATGAGAATATGAAGAGTAAGAACTGTCTTGTTGAGGAGAAAAGACTGACCCTGCTTAAGAACTGGTCCCTCTGGAGGACATTGCCTCAAATTATTTGCAAGCAGATATTCATTCATCTTCATGCAAGTTATGCAGGGAAAAAGAGGAGGGCATCTCAGAGGAGATGTTATCCACTCAGTCCTTCCACTTCTCTGAGGAAACAGCATCTGCTCAACGCTTCCAAGGAAAGGAAGTGAAAACTACCTTTATATAACAGCTGCAGATGTAGACTGCCAAGAAAAGTAGTTCATTGCTCCACCAAGAACCTAAAAATTCACAGCTCCTGTGACCCACTGGAAGCTTGTTGGGGGCTGTAATAGTTTGAAGAACTCTCCTGTGAAGAATATCAGTTGCGGGAGCAGAGAGGAATGATACAAGGAATGCAGCCTGCAAAAGGAAAAAAATCTCTATGTTTCAGGTGACATAAGAGATGGCAGTGGTCAGAGGCTCTGGATGCCATTGCTACTTGCCAAGATGGAGCAGTGGGAGTGAAAAAAGAATGAGAAACTGTTCAGCACAGATATTTGAATGATGTTTGAAAATAAACTTCCATAAAAGAAGGCTCAGGCTGCTGGATTGCCTTGGGAAAGAGGTCATGGTGAGAGAAGTCACAGAGCTCTGTAACAGCTAATGAGTAACTAATAATGAGTAACTGTATGTAGCCACTGACACTATAACTGGTTTGGAAATGTTATAAAAATGGGAATAATTTTAAAAATTAAAATTAACCTGATCTGAGGATGAAAAGGTCTTTGGTTTCATTTAGGAATTTATTGTGGGTTTAGTGTTAATTTAAAAGCTAGAAATGCAACTGGATGATTTTAATCCTTTCCTGACATTGGCTTAATGAGGTCCAGACCATCTCATCAGCTCTGGTACCCTCCTTGCTAATAGGAGCACTGCAGCAGGTAGTGCAGAAGACGATGTAAAAGGCAATCCCCTCCATAACTGCCCATACCCATCATGCTCTTCAGAATCATGACACTGGCACCAATCACATCCTGCGTAACTGTGGAAAGGCAGACATCAAGAGAGGAGGACAAGAGCTACAGTTTTGTTTACATCACTTATCCCTACAGTGGTGAGACCTCCACTTCTCTATTGCACCTTCTCAAGAAGAATAAATGCCATAGTTTGACCTTCCTATGACAGCAGCTGCTGAACAGTACTCTTTCTTGGTGGCAAGAAAAGTACATGGTATGGAGAGAAGAGGCAAGGTTGGCATCTTATTTTCAGCTCTGGTAAAGAAATGATCTCTTGCCTTCAAAAGAAAATATCAATTTTGTTTCCAGAGAACAGTGCCACGAGGAACCTGAATAGTTTCTGCCTGTGCTTGATGGGAATGGGGAGTGGGGGACAAGCACCACAACAGACAGCAGAGCGCACTAGCAGTGCTACCCTGCTTTAAAGTGAGGTATGTGCTTCACAACAACCCTTCCTTCTTTTCATTCTTAAAGTTAATTATTTTCCAAGAAAATCTGAACTGACAGTACCTGTTTTTTAAATGAATTTGGCTAGAATACATAGAGATGGAAAAGACAGCCCAGAAGACACAGGTTACTCTGTATTTCCAACAGGAGGTCTCAACAAGCCCTAATAACAAGCACAGATTAATGCTTTCGAGGACCCTGAAAGTAAGAATAATTCTCATTTTACAGATGAGCAAACTCAGACACAGAACAGTTCTGTGACTGCTGGGGTCAGAGTGTAGCAATGCTATCTATCTCATCTGTCAATCTCTGCTGTCCTTTCCCTCAGTATATGATCTTCTCTCAAGAATTAATAATATTAGAACAGGCCACAAGTCTAAATTAGCTCTTTCCTTTCCCCAGACAGGGTTTATCTAACTTGTTTCCTCTTCTAGCTCTCTGTTCTGACCTTTTCTGCTTTCCTCTTTTCTTCATTGCTGCTTTAAGCTGTGTACATGGTAAGGCTAGCTGGGCTAAAATAACATGTTATATTTTACCTTGAAGGCTGTGCAAGTTGTGATCATTCTTATCTGTTTTAACAAGGGGTTTGAAAGTCTTCTTCTAGGTCTTCTACTGTAATGAGACTTACACTTGAGGTTAGGAGAAATGTTCCTCAAGTAAAGTAGATGGCTGGAGAAAACACAGTCTGAAAATAAGCTGCTGTAGGTAGTGACTTGGAAAACAAAGCTTTTAAATTTAGTAATGGTATTCTGAAATTGACCCAAATTCAGTGGAGGACCAGCCTACAGAGGGAAGCTGACCTCTTAGATTCCAGACAGCAAGGTAACTGTTAGTGAAAAAGTACAACTAAAACAGAATAATAATCTCCCTTTCTAATGCTTTGAGGAAAAAGACTGTGTATCTGTTAACTGGAAATATTGTTGTATGTGGAAATGTCAGGAAAAGTGGTCTAACTTGAGCACAGCACTGAACAAAATACAAGTTTGCCTCTTTAGATGCAAACTTAACAATCTCACAGCTCTTTTGCCAGGTGCTGAAGCATCCTGCAGCAAAGGTGGACAGGCATCACCCAAAATCACAAGCAGGCACAGTGTACATTTCTAGGCAGTGTCTTTTCCCAGAAACCTGCCAATACCTTTGCAGGATATGAAGTTCTGTGCCTGCTACCTGATTACTGCCCACCAAAGAAGGCTGACCTGTTCTGCTAAGTATGTTCACATCCCTATCCACAGTTAACTGTGTTCAGCCCAGCATGAGAAGTTAATCCACGACCTCAAGATACTGCAGAAAGCCAAATTTCAGACCGTGGAAACCTCAGTGACAGAGTTTATCTGCAAGTTTATCTGCAAGTACTACGTGACCTGCAAACTAGGTCACAAATTGGATTTGTTTTATTACTGTTATATCTGACAACACTGTTAAGAAAATGGACAGAGACTGGAAGAAAAGTAAAATATTTTTACAAGTGGAGTTCACCTACAGGAGACCCCACACTCTCAGAAAACAAGGAATTTTATTTTTTTTTAATTTAGTGGATGCTTTGAAGTACCTGACTGAAAGCTTTTCATTTTGAGGGCAGCCACAGCAGGGTAGATGAGCAACTTTATTTTTCAGGCCGCACCTATGTTTGCCATTGAATCTTTGACATGACCAACATATGCCATAGTGGCTACCTGAATGACAATCGTGTGACTGATGAAAGAGATGATTTGAGAAATCTGAGTACACTCTGTCAGAATACTGAAATGCCTTAGTAAATGAGCTTCACCAGCATATAAAACCTACAAGCACCCACCTTGGGAACCCTCTCTTGTGGGGAGATCTGAGAGATGGCTTGAAGGTAGATATATTCAAATGATACTACTACCACTGCAGTATCTGTGGCTGAATGGTATAGCATACCTTCTCTCCTTGCTGTTTTGAACAGCCCAGTGGACTGACTTTGGCTAGCTGGCACCATCTGATCTGATTTTGTTAATGAAAGGTGGGGTGGAGCTGTAGATGAGCTCTGAGCTTGAAATTCAACAGTTCTGGATCTTGCACTCAACAGCATGAGTTTTCTGTTAATAAAGCACAAAAAGAAACAGATAATCAATTCATATATAATTATTCAAGACAGTGGTGCATTTATTCACCTCTGTAGGGGCTTTTTGATCAATGTATAGCAAAGGACAATGGTAATGGAGATCTATATATCTGAATACTGTGGTCTTCCACTTGTTTCTCATTTTTCTCCTTTTTTTTTTTTTTTTTTTTCTGAGAGCAGAACCACAGTTTTTGACCTGATAGCTCTAAACCTCAGCAAAAAAGCTCTTCCTATTCTGCTGGACATTACTTGTATAAATTGCACTTTTGGATAGCTCAGAATGACCCCATGAATAGCATATTAACTGCTAAGAAACAATGCAAAGAAAAGAAGTTGATTCTCACTTTTAAAACTCTTTTTTCATGTATGTATCTACTTGTTAGGTAGGATTCTGTGACATATAAAATTCAGAACATAAAGACTGATTTCATTGCTTCTTTGGTACAAGAAACCAATGGAAAAAAAAAAGTATCATTGAAAAGACTTTTGTTTGCTTCAAGATTTCACACACTCTGAGTCACTTATCCATGTCATCAAAGCTTAATAGCTATTTTGATAATATGAATCTTAATGTCACTGTATTTCTTCATTGAAAGAGTTATCAAACAAATTTTTCAGCCAGAATTATATTAGCATCATACTATTTCAAAGTCAGGTTTGAGAAAGATAATTAAATAGGAAAAATGTACTCTGGAGACTTAAAATGCACATAGTAAAATGTCCATTATTAAGTGGATATGCTTTAACCAACTCTGTCTAATGGAACCATTTTGGTTCTACATTTCCTTTATTCTTGCTTTGATGATGACACAGGAAAATACCACACCAATATGTCAGATATCTATACCAGATATTAAAAGATATCATATGTAAAATATCGATAGGAGTTGTTAGCTTTTTCTTAAGCAAACTGACTACATGTTTATGTACTGGCATTTCAACACTTTAAATTTCTGTGTCCCAGTTCAACACTAAATTATATTAATTTGATCCCACTGACCAAGACATCCCCTATCTTAAAATTTCCCCTAGTAGGATTAATACAGTCTACTAGCAACAACATTACTATTTAAACTCATGATCAGCTTGATAGCAAAGGCCAAAAGTTCATTCTCACATATAGCTGAAACAGGGAAAAAAATAAGCAGACCTCAGGAATGATGATCTCCATTTAGCTAATTAATTAATACAACGTAAGGTAACTTAGAAATAAGAATACCCCTGAGAGATTTTTTTCACGGCTTTCAAGATCATGGATACAGTACAAAGTAAAGTAATCTTTTGATGTCAGATGAGTGGAAGCAGCTTCACTGGCATATTTTTTCTGCTGTTTTGAAGTTAGCACCATGTTCTTATTTGTTCTGGCATAGTGCAGTCTCCTCTATTTTTATTTAACCAAAAAGCACTCTTAAAGCCATGGTATGTTAATATTCACATTAAGTACTAGTGAGAATACAGTAAAGTGGTAGTAAAAGGTAACTGTTAGAAATTCACTTATGAATAAGCAATGCCATAGTTAGATAGATCCAAGCAGAGCTGGCATGAATTAAGCTTGCATTTCCTAGTCTTCCTCACCTGTGTTGTGCAGAACACAGGAGCATCATTTCAGCTTAGTGTTGGAAACTCTAAATCACTTCAAACTTGGGCTTTAACCGACACTTTTATTTGTGCTAATTATATTTCAAGCTTCCACCTCAAGCTCCTGCCCTTCCAAGCTGTGCCATCCTCATGAATAGCATGTTCAGTGATACACAAGTGCAGTCACAGAACCCTCCTACCTGAAGAGATAGAGGAGGTTAATTTCCTTATTTATTAAACATTGTAAGTAGAAGCATGCACTGCGGTGCCATGTTGAATTGTGAAGAAGGGTTCCAGTAGCAGCTCTGATTACTGCACTGGAAAGCACACAACAGTCTGTGTATTGACATACGTGTGACTAAAGGTAGGGAAATGACACAATGGGTATTTAAGACAAAAGCAAACTGAGAAATAACTGCACTCATCAGTGCCCTGCAGGGACAGGGAGAACATCCCTGATCTCCCATTCTCTGCTGGGAGTGCAGTGGGGACAGCACACGCAGCTGGCCAGGAAGGACACTCATCCATCAGCCACTACCCAGCCAGCCTAGCAGTAATGAGGGACTCCAGAGGGAATCTGGTTCAGTTCTCACTTGGAAGGAGGATGTTGCTCAAAAGTGTAAAATGGAAATGCTCGTTATAAAAAGAATCAAAAGCTGAAAGAAGAGTTCATTGTTGAAACCATGGGAGAAGACTAAAATCAGACTGGTCTCACACCTGCTAATCATAACTTATTTCCTGTGCAAAGATTTCTGGCTGGTGATACTAAAAGAGCTACTTGAAGATAGTCACATCCTGACATCACACAGATGGGGGTGATAAAAATGACTGTAACACTAAAAGCAGCTCATTTCTAAGTCTGCACCACTTCACCACTCAAATACTTCACAGAAACCTTTCAGCATGCTTAGTGACAAACATAAACCCTCCACCTACCCTGCAGGATTCAATCCATTCTTGCCCTCGAGTTTTTCCAGTGTATCTCCAGAGCCTGGCTTCTCATCTCAAGTGGCTTTAGGTACAATTATTTAAGACAGCACCACCCAGGCTCTCCACTTGAAGGTGACTGCTCCAGCAGGAGCGGTAATAGAACAAACAGAGCAAATATATGGAATCTCTTCAGCCAGGGCTGTCCTCCCCTCTTAGCCCTCACCACCACCATGGAGATCCATTCCTGACACACATTTGCTCCTGCTGTGACTACCACTGACCAGGGCACAAGAAAGACTGTTGGAAGTTGCAACACCTACTCCTATTGCAGAGACTGCCCAGCAAGTTCAGGAGTCCAGGCTGTGGAAGATCAGCCCTGCCCAGTTATTTGCAGCAGTGATTTATCACAATCGGGCCCTGACCTGTCTTTCCTGTCCCTTTGTGGGAGGTTAGGGCTCCTACAGCAGGAAGGGAAGGGATAAATGCAGACAGTAATGTTCCTAGTCAAAAAGCAAGATGCCACAAAGCTACTCCACAGGAGTCTTTAGTAATCCTGATCTTTATACGCTAAAAAAAAGTATTGCTTCTCTATTGTAGAACAGACATGATAATGGGAAATATGTATGGGCCTTACCCTATAATTAGGGTGCATTCAGAAGTGTCAAAGACTTTCCAGGCAGGCAAATGTAAAGCATGGTGAGTCATTATTAAAGGGTGTGACTGCTCCCAGGGATTTGTAAGATTTTCTTTAAATGCTGATTGGATCCTTCCTCTTCCATGGGATGTCAGAAACCAGAATTTGAAGACCCTGTTGGGGACCAATCTGTCAAACTGCTAATTAGCCAGATAAAGCTGTTTGTGCCGAGTCACCAGCCCTAAAGGTGATGAAAAAACTCTTTTACCCACCTCGCCCCAGGGAAATAGGTTAGCCCGACTGAAGTAGTAAGGAGCTGTCCAGGATGCTTTAGGTTTTAATAACACCCTCAGGATGGACTAATTTAGTCATGTAAATTTAAATATTTTTATTTTAAAAAAAAGCCAGTCAGTTTATGAATAACACCTGTCCCATCTGTATATGTCTTTCTGACCTCAACTTGGTCAAGAGAGTTTGACTTCGTAATTATCTTGCCGCCTTCTGGCTGGCATGAATGAGGATATTAGCTCTGCTACTACCAGCCTATTAACTTTCTGCTTTCACTCAAACTCTGGCATTTTGGAGCCAAAGGTTTTATGGAGCCAAAGGTTTCCAGTCTAAGCAGTCTGCAGATAGCACTAAGATATATGTTTTGTGTACATGCTTATAGATAATTTAATCTGAAATGGTTTAGGGGTGGAATATCTCTATTTGCAACAGGGAAATGAGAAATTTCGTAGTCCTTCAACATTATTCACTAAAACAGCTATTACTTTCATAGTAGAATACCACACACCGAGAATGACAGCATTATTTTACTACGCCCTGTGTGTAGAAAAGGGGAAGATTCTCACAGTAAAAGCTCTTCGAGAATGCTGATCTGACAGGGTTGCATTTGTAGAGCCAAGTTCACCCTAACTTATGATTTACACAATATACGGTCAAATCTACACCACAAAATAGTTTTATGTAGTTTATGAAGTTGCTTATAGAGCTATCATTCTCACACTTTGCTACAGGTGAAAGTCTGCCGGTATTTGCATTTTACTCTGTTATAGCCAAACATACTGTACTAAAAATTAAGACTGTGTTAGAGCAAGCTGAAACTGCCCATATATATACATCAAGAATATCTTTTCAGTTAAAATTTCAAGGAAAAGAATTCTTTTCATGATGTTGCTTGCAGATGAATATGCACTGAAATAATGCTATTGGACAACAGTAACTCATGCTTCATAGGGATACTTGTCCAATAGACAGACCAATCCCAGCTGCATTTTCTCTGTTTAATTTTTCTCATTTTTCTTACAGCTTTACAAGTAAAATGAAAGTTATGGAGGTTAAAGACTGGCTAATACAAGTTGTTCCCAACAAAAAAAGCATGGATTTTTTTAAGCAGTGGTACTCACTTGACTTGCACGGACACCGGATTCATATGAATGACTACAGGAATTCCAAAGGGGCCATTATGGGTTGGGGGTTTTTTGCATCAATAATTCACACGCAGGGAAAGAATTTACGCAATAGAATACAAAGACTCCATGAGAATATTGAAATAAAAACATTTCTACATGATTTTGTGCTTCAAAACCATGGATTTACCTGTTATGTTTTTTAAGTGCTTAATGCTCATTGAAATCTAGCACCCAATTGACCATTCAGTCTTTTAGTGCTTAAAAAACAACTGTCAAATACAAAGTACACCATACAGTGGAACTTACTATCTACTTCATAGTATTACAGTGAAGATTAATTAATATCTGTAGAGCTTTAATATATGTTAAGTATTGTCCTGGTTTCACTGGGACAGCATCATAGGCCTGCCATGGTTTGCAGAGCAGTAGCAGTTTGGAGCCAGCCAGGGCAGGCGGCGGCTGGCTCACGGGTGTATCCCAGCCCATCAATATCACACTCGGCATAGAGGGGAAAATTTCCTGAGGATGGAGGGGCTCCTGCTTGGGCTCCTCCTGACCCTGCTCCTGAGGACTGCTTTCCTGTTTATAAGGGCCACTGTGCATTTACCAGGCTGAGTATAACTTTGTTTATATTGGCATTGGTACTAGTTGTGTTTCACTAAATCTGTTTTTATTTCAACCTATGAGCCTCCTCTTCTTTTCCTGATCCCCTTCTTGGCTGGGGAGGGGTTATTGGATGACACAGCAACTGCTATAGTTTAGCCCTGGATACAGACTAAACACATATAAGAACTTTTCCATGGATTTAGATACAAAAGTGTTCAACACAATAAGGAGCCCTGGCTAACTCGCTAACTGCCATGTTAAAATACAGCTGGTAAAATTCTCCTCCTGACTTCATTCAAGCACATAAGGATCCAGAGAAAGGAAAGATATCCTGAAAACTCCTGAAACTCAGGATGCTTAGATGCCTCCTGACAGTCTGTGTTAGAGCTGTCTCAGGACTACTGCTGAGCTACAGCAGACTCCAAATAGTCATTCTTCAAACAAGAACTGAAGCACAGCAGTGTTCTGGCTCTTGCCTTCACTCTTCCCCTCATCCTGCTCCCTATCCTTCCTCTGCCATATTCCTGTGCCAGGATTTGTAAGGTGGCAGTACAAAACCAACAGATGGGCTAAACACCAGCTGACACAGGGACTGGGAGGTGGTTTCCTAATGGTTGGTTCCTGTCCACTGCCATGCTTACTTCAGTGTTTGGTTTGTAGACAAAAAAAACTGCCTCTGTTGTCCTTGTAAGTTCTTGAGTATACAAATTAATTGAAACATAGTAGGAACATTGTTTTTAGGGGCTTATGTTTCATTCATAAATCCAAATGAACCTATAGCATCACAATGTAAAAATAATCCTACTTACAGTAGTGATTTTAAGTTTAAGGCACAATGGGATGAACTGCAATTACTGGCTCTGTAGCAGGCTTCCTGCACTTGCTTCTGTAAGTCACTACATCTATTCCCAGCCCGCGGTTTTTGCCTAATCTACTTTCCTAGCTCTCCATTAAAATTGTTAATTATCATCTCAGGAAAAGACATGCTGGATATTTGTACAGGATCTACCTTACAAGGAGCACTAGTTGGTACTATGACACTAATTACTAATACAATAAAAACACAATCTAAATTTTACTCCATCTATTTTTTTTAAAAAATCATTAGTTTGTTTCCTGGTTCTGCAGTTTGTGCCCATCTCGCTGTGGTGTTGCAATAGAGCTCCAACAGGTGCTTTAACAACACAGCCTGGTAGGGGAACACACGTAGAACAGAAAGATGCATTGCGAGGTGGAGAGATATTTACTGTCAGGAAACAATGATTTTGTGATAAAGAAGATGGAGTATATGACTGTAAACATTAAGTAGTATTTCCAGTTGAGATGCTCTTAATTGTGAAAAATGTATGCTGGCCTGATTTTACCATCTGTACACCCTTAAAATGGTAGGGGCAAGGAGATCAAGCAATGATTTTTCTATCCCTTGTGGTTTTCTTGTGAAAAGTGGAAAATGCCTTTCACCCTGGTTCTGGTGCCAGGCATTGAGTTGTTTGCTATCACAGAATTTCATGTCAGATGGAGGAGACTGAACTGTGAATTCCTAAACATAGAAAAATATTTTCAGATGTCTGTGCAGCCCAAAGCAGCTGTTAAACCTCCACATGCTGACAGCAACTTCGTACCTGTGCTCTGACAGAACAGGGATGGAGCCATACCCAAAAAGACACTGGGCTTCCGAAAAAAAACCCAACAAACCACCTTTGTGAGCAGGTCTTTTTAATAAAAAACCAAAACAAGCCAAAGCAAACAAACAAACAAGATCACAAACAAAACCAAAACAAAACTAAATGAAACAGAAACCAAAACCAACCACAAATAACAATGGCAACTGATTGGGGAAAAATATGTAGGCCTCACCCATGCCTGAGTGCCCAGGACTTGTCTGAATGGTCCTTAGGAAGACTCTGCGCTTCACAATACTGGCTGTACTTTGACAGTTCAAGTACCCAATAAACTGGCAGAGAAAAAGGATTCATGATGGGTACATCAGTTAAAATTACACTGATGTCAAATCACAAGGGATATGAAAAGCCAAAGAGATTGCGATACGTAGCTTTATAACAATGGCCATTAAAATTGGCATTTCTCCCTCTCCTTCAAACTGTACCGTACCTCTCAGCGCAGTGCTTTTGCTGTGGCTGACAACTTAACAAACATACCCAAGGAAAACACAACCTCATAAGAAGAAAGTGTCATCCCTTGAGACCTGATGTCAAATGAATGAATATTCATTCAAATAAACATCTGTTATATCCACACATTGCTGTAGTAAATCTGTTTTAATAAGGTACAAAAGGCTGCAAAAACAAATAAAACCTAGGATGGCTTTTCAATTAGTCTCTGTTAAATGGGCTTCTTTTATTTTCACTTTATATCCTGAAAGCCACAGAAGCCACACAACATGTAGTAGCTGACATGGTGTGCAACCCTTGACCAATCTATTCACTTTCATTCTGTAGATGCACACTCTTCTAGTACTCTTTTTTTGTTTGTTTGTTTTTTGATGCCTGGATTAATTTTCACCTGAAATTAAAAAAAATAATTTAAACACTTAATCGTGACTTTCAAAGCTCCAGCAAGCCTCATCTTGAGCATCATCAACAGAATGGGGGGGAAGGCCCTCAGTGCTGACTGATAGATTTTTGATATTGCCATGCTTCCCTTTCACTAATTATGCCCAGATTGCTCATCATGCCAGATACTGTTTATGCTAGGAATTTTCTACAGCATACCTCAGGGGCAAATTGCCTGTAGTGGTGATGTGGGAATTCTCTACAGCCTACTTTAACAAACAAACCTCCAGTATTCCTCCGCATCACATCATTCAACTCTCTTGTCAAATCTTCAGCATACTTTTCAACTGAGCTAACTTCAGCTACCCAGGGAAGGGTATTCCCTGACACACCGATTGTTTATTCCCTCTAGAGCACAATATACGCTCCCTGACCCCTTGATCCTGCACAAGCTAAGAGAACACAGTAGTTGTTGATAGCAAAAGCCCTTGAGGTAAAAGTCACGGAGGCGAAAGCCTGCTGGACAGCAACATTAGCCTGAGATTTCATGTAAATTGCACAAACATTTGCAGTAACTGTTAAATCCTTTTCTGCTGGAGCCAATTATCCACTACCTCATCTGCTTTTCACAGATAGAATAAATCTTCTTTTACAAGTAGATTTTATTGCCAGTATGATCAGGCGCTAAGTTTGGAATATTTATGTCATTTCAATTGGTGGATTGCTTTTACCATGCGACACACTCTAGGTGTACGGTGTAAAAAGCTGTTCAAGTACACACCAAAACAGCATATTAATGACAGGCCTGAAAGTCAACTGAATCTCCATCCTATACCATCTTCCTGTGCCACCTACCGCAACTGCTATCGATTATCCCCTTTCCTTCGTAAAACATTGAGAATTCGGCATGCTGGCTGCTCACGAACACCTCCCAGCTCTGTTTTTAATCTTGAATCCCCCCGCAGGGAGCGGTGCGGCTGCGGGGTGGCCCTCTTGCTGCAGTTGGGGTGCAGCACCGTATTTACCACGCAGGCTCTCCCGGCACGTTGCGTCTCCTCAGGCCCTTGCAGCGTGCGGGTGACGGGACAGCCGGGGCCCACGCTCCGCTGCTGGAGCTCCCACAGGGACACCACACCAGACACCAGAGTTTCTTCAGCTCCCATGTGTGAAAACGTGGCAAGAGCAGAGACTTTTTGGAGGTAACGGCGGGGTGAGAAAACCCCGACAGTCCCTTTGCCGTGTCGGCGGTCAGCGCCTGTCCCTGCCCTGACACCGAGCGGAAAGCCGCAGGCGAGGTGTGATGTGCGAGGCCGGGGCCGCTGAGGAGCTCGGGGCTTGTAGAGGTCCCACGGCCCCCTCCAGGGTGCAGCCGTCGGTGGGCATCGGCCTGGCGAAGCCGGCGGCGGTGCCCCGCTGGCGCCGCTGGCCCGGAGGCAAGAGCCCGTCGGGACCGGGGCCCAGCCGGTGGCGGCAGGAGGCCGAGGGCCGTTCCGGGGCGGGCCGGGCCGAGCGGCCGTCGAGGGCCGTCCACCCCGCGCGCCGCCGCTTTGTCCTTGCTCGGCCCGGAGCACGCGCGTGCCCGGCCGCGACGGGAGAGCGCC
>WTSP01011620.1:856-24048 GCA_025331215.1 Actenoides lindsayi | reverse complement strand
ACACTGTCTGTGAGAACAGGCTGCTAACTTCAGAAAGTGCAGTTAATTAAAAGAACTGAGCTGAAAAGTAAAATCACTGAACAGAATTCGTTCTGTTCTCACTCAAACCAGGACAACTGGAGGAACTTTAATAAGAGGCCATTCATGGATGTCTCAGAATTTTCTTTACAGACTATTTTGGGGCAAGGTCTTTAATGACCTGGAAAACAAATTATATTAAATATATTCATCCATATTTTAGAGTGGTATTCTTGTTCCCTCAGAAAAATGAGGAGAATAATGACTGAGAAATCTCACATCAGCACAGGCCACAACTGCATTTACAAAGAGGACAGCAAAGTACAGCAGGGAGTGGGATATGTGAGAAAACTGAACACATGATGTAGGTCTCAATAAGATAGGAATATGGTAAGTACCCGCCTGTGCGTGTACAGAATGAAAAAGATCTAATGCATAGGTATCTAACATCAGAATTCAAACAGAAGCTGAATTTTTTATAACATGACATAAAAATAGACCAGGAGAGATCAAGAGCATTGCCACTGTCCTTAATCCTGTCAGCAACAGGGAATTTGCCTTGTAAAGCTCCTTCTTCCTCCTAGCATGTCCTACACATTGCAACAAACCCTGTCATCTTGCCTGGGAAGGGCTCTGTCCCAGTCCCAAGAGCAGAAATCCAGTCAATTTTGTAAGAGATCAAAGCACATAGACCTGGGACCTGCAAAATACACAAATGCTGATAGAAGTACCAACACACCCTACTCATGTCAGTAGTTATGTCCAAACTACTATGCCTCAGAAATCATCAAGAGAGGGAAGTAATGAATTCTGGTCCTACCAAACAGACACTCCCCACGCTCTCATCCCTTCAAAAATCATGTTATGACAAAACACAAGTTCAAATCAGCATTTTTTTTCACCCCCCCCTGCAAGATGCGAACATATCAGACGTAAAGGGTTTGGGACACAAGATTATTTGGTTCTATGCCCAGGAACAGCTTTATTTCCTGACATACACACTCCCCCATATATCTCTGAAAGACCATCTTGTCCCTACTGCCACGTTTGGAAGATTAGCTTAGATCTCATTCTTCAAATGGTCAGAAATCTCATTTCCAGTCTAAATTTATGACCAATGTACACACTTTGAGATCATGCCAGTACTTCCTCTTAACTTGAAGAGATCTTGTATTTTTTACCTCCTCCCCTCTGCTGAATACATTTATGTATGAATCATCATATTCTCTTTCAACCTTTTGTTAGGCCAAACAAATCTAGAAGCTATGGGACAGTCATGCACTGAGCATTTTGAATTATTAAAAAAAAATTGTGAGAGTCAGACAGCCTCATGTGGCATCTACACGTATTGTAACAACCACGTAAGATCTATAACAACTGGAGTTTTGAATATAATTTAGAAGACTTAGTCTGCTGCTCTTACATTTATTAAGATTTTAAGTATATACAAAGGAAATACAATTGATGATTACCTGAATTCAATCTAAAAGAAAAAAAAACCCTCAATATTAACAAATTAGACTGGCAGCAAATAAAATAGAAACTGGTATGTTCACCTAATTGAATATTATACTGAACTAAGTATTCCATTCATTAGCTCCGACAAAGTTTCTCAGCATAAAAAGGCAGTTAAGTATACTATTGTTTTAAAGAAAAATCTTCAAAAATCATTCACTAAATATATTTAAATGCTATTTATGGAAAAGAACATGACCTTTTATTAAAAGTCTTAATGCGTTCAACCTAAGCAGATGAGATTCACGCTGTCTGACGAGATTTTTGAGGGTGAAGAGGAGGTGAAAGGAAGGTAATTATATTGTATCAAAAAACCGTATAGCAGTTTGTGTTAATGAATGAAGTCTTGTAAAATTATTTTAATATAAAATATTTCTGTAAGAGTCCAGCACACTCTGTGAGCCTCTTAGGGCTTGGATTTCTGATCCCTAGTTTTCAAGTTTAGGATCAGACCAGAACACACAGGGACAACAGAGAAGGCAAAGTGTGGAAGCACTTTGTAAGAAAATGTCCATGTACCCCATCCAGTTCTTAACCAAACCAGAAACACTGAACCAATTGTAGTTCTCAAACATAATAACAGATGAAGCTAACTCAGAGGAGAACAAAGGTTTCAGCTTTTCAGTACCATCTCCTTTTTTATTCTCCACTTCCTCCATTTTAATTAAAAATTAATTAAAAGGCATATCTAACTCTTTAATCATTGTATGGGTCTACAAAGCCAGAAGCATTGCCTCAAATGCCACAAGGGAAGCAAGGTCAAACCTACAAAGAGCTTGGATATGAAAGCTCAGAGAAAATCCACCATCTAGGCAAGAAAGTGTCATTTGTAGCTAGTCTAAAGCCAATACTACTTTCATGAAATACAGAAAAACTGTTCTGTATTTTTCAGATAACAATCTCCAAAATTCAGCTTTCATTGCTCTAGTGCCAGTGGATCTAACTTCTTCAGTGAAAGGCCTGTAGAAATGGTGTCTTTGAAATATAAAACGAGGGATTTATCACAGCATAAAGAAAAAAAAAACCACCAAGAAATCAAACTTGTGTTAGCCTCTGTTGGTGTAAATAGTTTTTCATTCAGTTGTTGTCTACCATGTTATACAAGGCATATTTCCATCCCATAGTCTTCCAGTAGAGAGAGGTTTTCACCAGACTGGTTATATTCTCTTAGGAAGAGGATTTAAATGCACCTGTCAAAAAAACGCTAAAAAATTGTTATGCATCATATTATTATCCTTCAAGTTCTAATTTTTTTTTCTTTAATGATCAAAGGCACAGCTTAAGGCATGATAAGGGAAATAGTGTTTAACAACTGCAACCACTGAAACTGAAAGCTGCCTTTCTCTATTCCAGGTTCAGCCCTGTCCTGCTGTGATCTGCATTCATTCACATTCCTGAAGTCAGCATACACCATCACACTCATCACAGTCTCACCTAAACCAACACACTCATCACAGTAACACCTCAAATTAGGAGAGAATCCTTCATACAGTTTCCCATATTTCTGTTCTTGGGCATGGGATGATAAGGGATGAATAGTTGCCCTGCTAAACAGCTCATGGTTGTACTTCCTTTGCTCTAAATTTATACTGTTCCTCCAGTACCTGATTTAGACTGTCAAAGGGTCAAAGCATACTGCTCCCCAGGAGTTTTTGACAGCAGAGGTGGCTTCTGCTGAAAATAGGCAACTTCCATTGCATGGTGGCAGACAGACATACAGCTGATGGAAATCAGGAAACTCCAAAAACACTGGATCTAAAGCAGGTGGTTTGTGAAACATGCAACTTGACCTGAATACAATTTTAATGGGGAAGAGTTGCCCTCAGCATACTGAATGCAGACAAGGAACCCGACCCTGGCTGCATCTGTGAAGTGCTGCTGAAGCAGGGCTGCAGGAAAGCAGTAACAGCTGTGGGCTAGCTGCCAAAGAGACATCACTACTCCTGCCAGCAACACAACTGTCAGTAGACAATCCTGACAGTGCAGTAAGAAAGTGAGGAGACTGCCACATTCCACTCTCCAGCATGACTGCAAGAACCCCATGGCAAGCAAAATGCTACAGTTAATTACTGGCATGACAGAGAAAGGCTCATAGAGAATGAACATCAGGTTCCCTCCTGTTTCAGCTGTCAGAAATGCAAAAATATGACTTTAGTGCTGGAATGTGAGCATGGAGAAGATAACACCAGCAGCCACAGTACAGGCATGTGTCCAAACTCCTGGGCCAGAACCACCAGTCAAAAAAATGCACTGGAAAGTGCTGTTCTGCTCAGAAAAGCAACCAGGTAAACATGCCAAATTCTACCCAATGCAACCCATACTGGCAGAAAGAAAAGAGTCCATACTCCAATACCAGAGGAAGTGGAACAGCAGAACACGCCATCATTTATCTGTCCTGGCTGTTATCTGCCTATTCTGAAAGGCTGGTAGACAAAAGCCATTTTTACCCATTACAGCTTCTAAGCATTAATTCATGTCTCAGAGGCTTGGGGTTTAATATCTGGGCAGAGAAAAGAGACAAACACTACTTCTAATCTGACCCAACACAGTAAAGAGGAACTTGTCTAGCAAGAGATTTGAGTCCCAAAACCTGCTGCCACTGCTGGAGATGATAGATTGCAGTGCAACATCCTCATCCCCATGGCGAGTGTCCTCTGCACAGAGAAACACTGTGCCAAACAGGAAAAAGTTTAGATCTAAGATTAAACAGAAGCATTTATCATCCTCCTAACCCTTCTCCTTACAGGTTGGTTAGTTGAATACTGAAGCTTACTAAAAGCTGATGGATTCTATAAATATGCTTGGAAAATTTAAAACTTTAGTCTTCATGATGTGGAAAATAATACACATAAATACACAGATCCGTATTACCAACATCTAACTAGAAAAAGTAGAAAATATTGCCTACAGACTCCTTTTGAAAGCAGTGGGGGATCACAAACTCATCACTCTAGAGTCCAGGACCAGCAGATGTCTGAGATTCAGTTCATAATTTAAGAAAGAATTCAACCTTGGCATTTTTTTTGGTGAAGCAATTATCTATCAAGGACTCTTCATACTCTATTAGCTGAAGAAACGACAACAGAAGTTAATTTTTTATTTAACTATCTAGTTTGCTCTCATTGTTTTCTTGGTTTAAGGAGAAAAAAGGTCACCAGGCTTGTAAAAATTACCATTTAATTCGTTTGAAATCAGAGGCTTCAAGAACATCAGAGAGGAGATTTGTCATCCAAGAAAACAGGTGAGCATTCAACCTCTTCACAGAAACACAGCATATTGTTTTCATCACTCTCTTAAATCTACAGCTAGCCCTTTAGGGTTCCAAAAGAAACCCCTTGATGATACCTGTACACCTATACAAGACCTCTACAGCACCTACACAGAAACTTAAAGTAGAGATGAGTATTACAAAGTAGTAGTAATTTCATCTGCACTGTGCATACATCCCCAGCTGAGGCAAACCAGTGCAGTTCTGCTCACACCAACAGAACTGATTTTTCTAATGCCTTGTAGCCTTCTAAAGCAATGTAGCCTTTAGTGTATGGCTCAGCCAGGGTTATCACTTCACAGCCTCACTAATAGTTCTTGCTGATCTGAGTGATATTCCTGTTGTGACTGGCCAGTAATGAAGTAACTCTCCAGTGGTGCAGGCTCTCCTTTCACACAAGCCACTGGAGTTTATTGAACAGCAGAACAAACCCATGGGTTGCACGGGGAAATCTTTTTCCCAGGCTAGAGAATGGTAGTTCTGTTGCAAGGAGCTTGTTCCATCATGGGAGGCAAGACGCAGGCTGACGACTCCCAGGCTCACTGTTGTTGAGTGCTCTACTAAAAACCAATCAGGCTCTGTGGGAATCAGAGTTGCAATGGATCTACATGCATGAGAACAGCATTATAAATGCATCAGTTTTGCTGCTTCAGCATGAAGCCTGATCAGAAGATAAATGTATTTGCTGAACAGTACAAGTATTGTTGTTATGGAAAAAAACAATGAAGCAGGACTGATGAGAGGAAAAAATAAAGAATACTTTGACTACAAAAATCAGCAAGTATAAATATTTGCTTCTTGGGAGACTGACACAGAAACATTTTTTCCCTTGTCTATTGATAGTTTTATGGTCATACTTCCAAGGTCATAGCCTTGAGACACTGAAGGGAAGAATTCACGTGCTCACCTGTGCTAGGGGAAAGTATGTTTTGGTTTTACAAGCCTAATGAGGTTTGCACCTTCAGTTAGTAATTTATGCACAACTCAGTGTTATGAACCATTTATGATCTTGCAAAGAGATTAGGATTAAAAGATTATGTAAACAGTGTTTCTGAATAGGCAGGTTTCTTGGCATCAAGTCCAACATGTTACAGAGAAACAGGCTTTAAGAGAACATAAATGTGTATGATACCAAGAATATGCTATGTGATAACACTGTATCTCCAAAGTGCTATAGGGAATAATCAAAGAGAACATTAGCATAATAAAGGTAAATGTAGCCTGCATATCCCCCCTTCTACCTATCTTTCTAGTATCTAACTAGTGTTTATCTGCTCACTTTTTGTTTTCCATTTAGCTCTACATCACTAGAAGAAGCAGATGAAATGAAAAAAGATTAGGTGATGGTGAAACCAAGTGGCTGGTGTAACACAGAACATTCTGGACAACACGAATACCTTTGTAAATTGACAGGGATGACCTTCAGCCCAGAATGACCTTTCCTTTATTACTGGGTTGACACAGTACTGAGGGAAAGAGAACACAAAATCCTGAGGTTCACAGGTGGTAGACATGCTACAAACTATCACGGGCAACCGAAAACTCAGAAGAATACTGAGTCTGTCAGCCAAAAGCCAAATCCACCCAATTATCACAATAGTAAAGGACAAAGAAGTGACATGAACTTTACTTAGTAGCAAAGCTCTTAACTGCTGTTCTCAATGGCCCTGATTTATTAACAGACAGTAGCTGTGCCTGGTTGAAGGTTGTTTGTTTACTGACTTGCTCTATTGCAGTCAATGGGGCTTTTCCAAACTAATTTGAGATTCTCCCGATTTCTACAGGCAGAAGTACATCGGTACAACCATTGGCATTAATCATGAGGTGTGGCACACACATATCTCATAAATGCAGTAGTTACCTCAGTAGGAACTGATTTTACTTAAAAGGATGTATCACGTGCAAGTAAAACTAATGTTTCTGCGCAGGAGTCTTGTTTACATGGGCATCAAAAGGCAGTAATTGTTACCTTTACAGAGCTAGAGTTTGATGAAAGGATGCAAGTTGGATCCCACCTATCAATACCTGCCAAACACAGAAGGAATTAATTGCATTTTTGCAGCTAACACTTTATGCTGAGAAATAAAAATGGAATGTGATCCTGTCCCCTTGTCAACTGAGACATGTCAGTGTAAGAATCTCCTACAGGTGCTTCCCCAAGACAGGGAAATTAGCAGAACCAAACAGGAATTTGGGCATGGTCATTCCCACGAGAGCAATTCAGTGCCTTACTAATTATGCCTGAAGATTTATGCAGCAAAATTCCTTTGTGGACATAAGCTTTTATTTGAACCTATGCATTATGCAAAGAAATTCCTATAGAGCTTCAGATTTTTTAATGCTCTTAAAGATTAGTTCCCCTCTGTTCTAGATATTCTCCTGGGAGAGTTTTGTGTTGCAATTTGCTGAAAGAGGGCCAGGCTATCCACAGTATCCTCTCACGCACGTAATCTTGCATTTTCTGGCTGATGTGAGAAATAAGGCTTTATGTGCAGGTATAAGGAATAAGCCTAAACAAAACTGAGGACTGTATCAGTCACATGTACAGTCTAAGAGAGAAAAAGAAAAGGAAAAAAAGAGTTAGTCCAGTGCTAAGAGCCTAAATAAAATTAAATTAATGAAAATAAAATCATAAGCTAGAAAGCTCATAAAATAAAATAGCTAAAAATAAAATTAACATTTTTAAGAGTGCTAATTAACCACTGGAACAACTTATGTTGACATGTGGTAGATTTTCCACCATTTGCATACTTCAGATCTACACAGGGCTTCTTTCCAACAAAGAACACTGTTGTTCATATGGTAGTTGTGCATTCTATACGGGAATTACTGGGTGAGAGGTTCTGATCTTTGTAGGAGTATAGGCAGACCAAATGATTGCGGTAGCCTGATCTGACCCTGAAGTCTGTGAATGTCCATCTTGGAAAGGCCATATGTGATTGATGCACCAATAAATGGCACATCTGGTTGACTGCCTGGGAGCAAAAGAAAATTCCAGTTTGGGGAATCAGAAACACTTGCTCTGGCACAGCCAGGGCAAAAGGCCATTTAAGAAGGCACGCTGTGATGACCACAAGTCTGCTCTCACTATGTTCTGTTTATGAACTGTCCATTCAACAGCCCCCGCTTTTTCTTTCTTTGTTCTATCACAATTAATAGAGAATTGCAATGCTGTGAATTAAAAAAAAACCCCACAACACAGTAGTGCTTTGGTTCTTTGTACATTGTTGACTGTTAAGGCAAACCCATAGAAGCCAGCAATTCCCATTGCACGATGCATCTCTTTTGAGTGTTTGTTGCCTACAGCAGGTACTTAATTGGCAAGTATGTTTCCAGTAGGTTGAACCAATTAAATATACTCTTCAGCTTTAAAAAACTGATACCCTACCACTCACCCTAGAATATTCTTTTTGTGAGCAAGTGTTCTACATCATCTTCCTGTGTTGTTTTATGTCGGCATGCCTATCTCCCAAGAAGCACGGAGCTAAAATGAAAATGCTGAAGAGCTTCCAGCATGAAGCTGCTTTTTCATGTAATTATGCCTGCTGCTAATAGCCTTCCATTAAAGCCATGGTACAGGTTTTGCTAATCCATTACCAATGACTGGCTGGAATTTAAAACGCTGCTTCAAGCACACCAGTTTTCACATTGAGTTCAAATTGCCAGAGAAAGGCAGCTTTCAACTTCACTGGTTGTCAGATTTCAAACCCTTTTACCCTCCATAAGTGACAAAGTGGGCCTCGTTACAACAGCTATTACTAAGGGAAGTGTTGAACTTGGACTTTCCTTGGGGTTCATGTTTGAGGTACTTTCCTGAAAATAATGAGACAGGCTCCGCCCATTTCTGGTGGGCCACCCATCAGTGTGAGCTCCAAATTCAGACACTGGGCTCTAGCAAAGAGCTTACTGCATAAATCTTGCCACTAATCAGCACTGCCTGTGGTGCTTCAGCTTGTCTGAAAAGATGAATGCATATGTAATTGAGCTTGAAATTTCTGATAAATTTTATATATAGACAAATTAAAAAAAAAACAAACAACTTAAAGAAGTCTCACTAAGAGCATATGCAGTACCTCGAATTTCACTGTCATATACTTGATTTGTTTGTTCTTATGTATTAAAGCCACAGTAAATTCACACTGAGAGTTACAGAAAATATTTTCTATTTTTGAAGTGCCATGTTATTAAAACATTGCCCTGTGCCAGAGCTGCTGTCTGTAGACCACTCAATTCCAAAGCTGTATTCAAATGTACATTGCAGAGAGAGGAGATGAAGGATTTAGCTGAATCAGAGTTCGTTAGATATTTCTTTAAGTATTCAGTCAGCATTAAGGTAAGTAAACATATGCATGTAAAAACGTAGGTATCTATATGTGAGCCAAGGTCCACATGCCTGTTAAAGTCAGTGAAGCTTAGACAGCCAAGCACCTCACCTGGCAGTGGGCATCTACTTACTGGCCCATGAAATCACACCTTTGCTTCACTGTCTTTAGGGAGTTGAGCTTGATTCAGTTGCACACTCATAAATTTCTGCTGCCCTTTCAGATGCTCTAAAGCATCCCATGAGATCTGCATTGGCAGTTGCATGAGTTGGCAGGGCGCATCAAAAGAGCTTTGAACTAGATTCGAAGCGCGAAAGGGATAAAACCTGGCTTGCTGGAGATAAGCTTGGGGGCAGCACATCAATGTTTGTGGGATGGTGTGCTAGAAAGGCCCTTAAGTCTGCCATCCCACTGGAGGTAGGGGATGGTGTGCCATGTGATAGCAAAAACAGAAGGAATATTGATGGGCTATAAATCATGGAAGTGCCAGGGATTGGTCAGGTAGAAATTAGGCCTTCACCCCCCTAAAAAGGTGATGGGATCAACAGCCCAACTGAAGAGCATCTACATCAACACACACAGCAAATGCAACAAACAAGAGGAGCTGGAAGCCATTGTACAGCTAGAAACTGATGATATAATCACCAGCACAAAAACACAGTGGGATGACTTGCACAACTGGAGTGCTGCATTGGATGGCTATAAACATTTCAGAAGGGGTAGGACAAGAAAGAGAGGCAGCAGGTAATCTTATATGTTAGGGGGTACCTTGATTATCTTGAGCATAACGATGGTGATGATAAGATTGATAGACCACCCAAGCAGGATCAAGAGGCAGACAAAATATTCTATAAGCAGCTGGGAGAACTCTCTCAATCACTAGCACTTATTCTTGTGGGGGACATCAGCTTACCACATGTCTGCTAGAAGTACCACACAGCAGAGAGGAAACAGTCCAGGAGGTTCCTGGAGTGTGTGGAAGGTAGTTTCCTGACACAGCTGGTGAGTGAGCCAAGTAGGGAAGGCTCCTTGCTGGACCTGTTGTTCACAAACAGAGAAGGACTTGGGGTTGATGTGAAAGTTTGAGGCCATGCTGGGCATAGAGATCATGAAATAAAAGAGTTTTCAATTCTTGGGAAAGTAATGAGGGGGGTTAGCAGAACTGACACCTTAGACTTCCAGATGGCAGACTTTGACCTGTTTAGGAGACTGTTTGACAGAGGCATCTGGGATGCCATTCTCAAGGACAAAGAAATCCAGGAAGGCTGAACATTCTTCAAGAGGAAAATCTTTAAGGTGCAGGAGCAGACTGTCACAGTATGCCGTAAGACAAGTCACCAGGGAGACGACCAGCCTGACTGAACAGAGAGCTTTGGCTGGAAGTCAGGAAGAAATGGAAAGTCTATGGCCTGTGGAAGAAGAGGCAGGCAACAAAGACGACAAAGATTCCACAAGGCTGTGCAGGGAGAAATAATTAGAAAAGCCGAAGCCCAACTATAACTTAATCTGACTACAGCCATAAAAGACAATAAAAAAAAAATATTTCTATAAATATATTAACAGCAAAAGGTGGACTAAAGAGAATCTCCCTCCTCTACTGGATGTGGGGGAAACGCAGTGAAAAATGATGATGAAAAGGTTGAGGTACTGAATGCCTTCTTTGCCTTGGTCTTTATTAGTAACAACAGTTGTCCTCTGAATGCCCAGCCCCTGAGCTGGAAAACAGAGCAGAATGAAGCCCCCCTAATCCAAGGGGAAATTATTAGTGACCTGCTACACCACTTAGACACACCCAAGTCTATGGGGCTGGATGGGATCCACTCAACAGTACTGGAGGAGCTGGCAAAAGTGCTCACCAAACTCCTTTCCATCATTTATCAGCAGTCCTGACTAACCAGGGATGTTCCAGTTGATCAGAGGTAGGTGGGTGCCACATTTGCTGACAAGACAGTACGGAAAGAGGATACAGGGAGCTACAGGTCTGCCAGTCTCATCTCAGCACCAGGAAAGGTTATGAATCAGATCATCTTGAGAACCACCCCAAGGCACATATAGGACAAACAGGTGATCGGGCCCAGTCAACATGGGTTTATGAAATGCAGGTCCTGCTTGACTAACCTGATGTCCTTCTATGACAAGGTGACCTGCCTAGTGAATGAGGGAGGGGCTGTGGCTGTTGTTTATCTGGACTGTAGTAAAGCTTTTGACAATGTTTCTCACAGCATTCTACTTGAGAAACTGGCTGCACATAGCTTGGACAGGTGTAGACTTCTCTGGATAAAGAATTGGCTGGATGACTGGGCCCAGAGAGTGGTGGCGAATGGAGTGAAATTCAGGTGGTGGTCAGTCAGAAGTGGTGTTCCCCAGGGCTCAGTATTTGGGCCAGTTCTGTTCAGTATCTTTATCAGAGATCTGAATATGGGGATTGAGGGCCAGTAAGTTTGCAGATGACACCAAATTAGGTGGGAGTGGCAATCTGCTCAAGGGTAGGAAGGCTCTGCAGAGAGATCTGGACAGGCTGGATCAATGGGCTGAGGCCAATTGTATGAGCTTCAACACGGCCAAGTGCTGGGTCCTCCTCTTGAGTCACAACCCAGGCAATGCTACAGGCTTGGGGAAGAGTGGCTGGAAAGCTGCCCCACAGAAAAGGACCTGGGGGTGCAGCTAGACCGCCAGCTGAACATGAGCCAGCAGGAGCAAGAAAATGATCATCCTCCTCTGCCTGGCACTGGCGAGGCTGCAACTCAAGTACTGTGTTCAATTTTAGCCCTCTCAGTACAAGACATTGAGGTGCTGGAGCCTATCCGACGAAGTACTATAGAGCTGGTGAGTGGTCTACAGAACAAATCCAAAAAAAGTGACCCGTTTCATACAGGATGAGAACCACCAAAAGGGTGCTTTATTGTGCAAGTTGTGTTCACATACTGCCATCTTGTGTTGCTGGAGAATAATCAGTTCTGCTGAACAGAGCCCAACACACTCCAAATACTTTGACAAGGATCAAAATACACAGATACAACAACATTCATAAGGTGCGTTTCTCTGTTTGTCGCCCTCCAAGGGAAGGAGGGGAGGAAGGAGTTTTCCTTGCTCGCATTTGCCAACTCAAATAAGCAAACACGGGTTTGAAGGAGCCTTGTTAAAAACTTGATTTGACAGGGATGAGAAACTCAGCTTCAACTCTGCAAGAGTTTGAACTTCAGCTCTTTGAGCTGCACTAAATCCAAAATTCCACTCGGCCTTTCCTCACAGGCAAGCAATTTGGTACAAGCCAATGAAACTACCCAGGTTTACTGTGGAATAGTGGAGATACTTTATGGGAAAATGACAATAGAGCCCACATGGAAATATTTGACACTACGTATGAAGTGCCAAGACTGGCTGAGAGTCACTGCAGGCTGCAGGACACTAGTCAGGCATCTCTAGCAGCATCACAGACTGCAGGTCACTGAATTTTTTTCTCTCCCTCCATTCTTCATCCCCAAGTGATTTTTGAGCCCAAATGATTCCCAGGGACAGGGCAAGACAACTGGGCTCAAGATGTGAAAGATGGCGTGGCTACCCCTGACCATTCCCCATAGCTTTGCTGCATAACACGATGCTGGGATAGGGGAGATCTTGTTGAGGCTTGGATAAATACATTGATGCCTTGGATGTTGAGAAACTTTGACCTGCGACAAAAAATTTGTGCCTCTCAGTGTATTTCAGGACTGGTGATGGGGATGTGGAAAATTTAGTGGGGGAGTGTGTGTGAGTGTGGAATGGGACAGTTATTCATAGCCTGATGCTGCCTCCCATAAAAGGCAGCTGAAAGTAGAAAACTAGACAGTGTAGAAGGTCATCCACACCATCTCCATTAGGTACGTGCCTTCACCAAGAATCAGATCTGCACCTAATTTGTGTTTGTATTCTGACTAGCTCTCAGGGAAGCTACCTTTGTCCATACAGAGCAGAGGACCCCAGGCTCCCAAGAGAGCTGTGTGAGCAGGCAGTGTGACTATCCCTCCATACTCTGTATTTGAGGACTAAGGTCTTCACACCCCAGAGCTCTCGGCTACAGTCTACTGTGTTATTACTTACCACAATAGTGGAAACCAAATGAAGTATCTTTTAGCAGCTCACTTCATAGAAGACACTTCAACTGGATGCCAAAAGACAAGGCTAAGTCACAAAGGTGGTTGAACAAGGAGCTTCGGAAAACTTCAGGTTGATGAGGCATTTTAGATTTAGGTTTGGTTTTTTTAAGGCAAAATTTGAAAATAATGTTTGGCACTTTGTAATTCAGGACTTATTAGCAGGCAGTTCCTTGGCACAAAGCAGAACCCATCTGTTCACAGAGGAAAGATAAATAAACTGAAGCCAAACAGAAGATAGGCAGATTTATATGCAGGAGAAGTTACAGGAGGCCCACAGAGGTGGAGTTTTCCCACTACATCGAAACAGCATCATCTTGCCTTGCTGACCCCAGCTATAACAGACACAATCTCCCTCCCCAGTCTGCTAGCTCTCCTATCTGTCCTCAAGATCCCCTGAGAGAAAGCAGAACCCTACACTGCTCTGGCACCTTCACTGCTGTTCCTCCTGGTGCCATGTACAAGCTCAAACTCACAGCACCACTGCCCAGCTGTCCTCTTCCTCAGTTTCATCCACAAAATGCTCCCCCAAATTCCTCTGATCCACATCCCATGTTTTCTTCACTGCTTCTAAGGGCACAGACAGAGAAGGGTATATAACTGGGCATGAAAAGGCTTTGGGAAGCCACCGGTCACAGTAATTTGGGAGCCACTGCTGAAAAACACATCACACATGTTCCAGCTGCATTTTCAGAAAAGGCAGAATCTAATCAAAAATATTTTCAGCACCTCATTTATACCCACAGCAGAGAAGCTTTGGGGAACTTCCACCTCTTCCAATTGTCATGCTTCAGGGATGAGCATACAGGACAAAGAATCAGGCTTGCCACTTGTATTAAATGCTGAAGGGGAAGAGCATGAGGATCTTGATGGGAAACTATATACAAAATTTCTACTATATATAAAAAGTGTACTATAAAGGAAACTAGAAAAGTAAGAACTGTTGTGCTTGTACATATTGCAGTGGATGTCTTCAACCTTTCATAAAAAATTTCCCAAGATGAAATTTAAAGAATTTTTATATTTCAGCAAATATCCTTAGACACATTTAGCTGGATAGAAAGAAAAAAACCCCAATCTTCTAATAAATGCAACATCAGAAATTTTATTTACAAATGTACTGTAATTCAACAACCATTCTCCACTCAGTTAGTGGAGGAAAAAGTGATAGTTACATTTTTCCAAATGGGAAAAGAGAACTTTTCCCCTTAAATGGATTCCACAGAATATTATGCCAACACCACTGAGCAAATAGATTATTCTTTGTATTGAAGTTTCAAAAAAGCACATAATTTTAGAAACCAGCATATGGAAAGCAAACACATTTCTGTGCATTTAAATGCAGCTTCATATTAACCTAGAGAACTCACTTTCAGCATATGTCAAAAATAAAGACAGCAATTGCAAATATATATTTATATTAGCTATTTCTCAAATGCTCATTTCAAGAGCTTAGAAACAAAATACCCTCTTCATATACCCTTAGAAAGTCAGCTGATTGATTATAAGCCTCAAAAATATTTTGAAGTTATTACTGAAAATATACTTATTCTCCCTTGTGCTCTCAGTACTCAAAGCTGAAAAAGTGAAAGCATTTTCCCCAGATATTTCCTTACTGCAATTACTTTCTTATAAATAAAAATAGTTATATGAAGAATACAATGCATTGCTATGAAGACTAGACAAGCAAGAGTTACTCTTAGAAAAAACACACATACACACAATATATATATTTATAGATCTACATCAGCAGCAATCACCTCTTCTTTTATCTGCAACAGTGGCTTCATATCTTCATTTGCTTCACATGGAGGTTGGTTGTCCAGCTGTTAGAACCAGAAGAAACGGTAATTAAAGTCTACCTATTGAAGAATCTTAGTGACAAAAAAAAAAGTTTCCATGTTAAAAATAGTCAGATAATGGTGTTTCCAATACCTATTGAAGATGGTAACACAAACTAAGGTACACATTCTGAATCTAGCAATCCAAAATTAAATAACAATACAAAAATTTTAGTTTAGTCCAATTACAGCACTGCAAGTATTTCAGGCCAAGTTATACTCCAAAGAACATGCACCTTACCAAGTTTTTTTTTAAATTACTTTTAGTATTAGCATAGAGACAGGTTGACAGTTTTTAATTTACCTTTTAAATTTACCCTTCAATAATCAAATTATAATTTGCTAAATGACTGTAATAATACTTAAAAAAAAGAACTTTTGTATCCCCTCTCTGCATGTATTTAAGGGCATTTGCCAATATACTGGTGTTTCGTGACAGTGTTCTAAGTTTAAACCATAAAATTAACATAAAAATGTGCAAAAATATAAAACCATAAAAGTACAGAGTGAGTATTAATAATCCAATAGTCTATCCAGCCTTTTAGTCAGTATGCTCATGTTCCAAGCTAACGAATAATTAGCCAGGCTAATGTCAAATGCCAGCTGCAAACCAAGTAATCTGCATTACAGACCAGTGCTGTGCCATCAGTATATTTTTGTCATAGCAATTGCATCTTGGTATTGTTCAAATAGCTAATTTTAATTACTAATCACTAATTTAAATACTTTATCCTGTATCTACAAGTTTTTACAATTCCTGATTTACTTGTATCTCATACAATTACATTTTGAGGTGCCCACTGGCCTAAGTAAATGCAGTCTGAAGGGAAGGGAATAGAACCATTTCCTCACAGATCAACTCTGCTTCTAAAAGGCACTGCGTGACTTTATGGGTTAAAATGCCAAAGAGACTAAATAGCAGTTTGTTCATGATAAAATATTTGGTTACTTCCATCACAAAATTCCTGAGTGCTGCCTAGGCAAGGAATAATAAAAAACAGGTTATGAAGATAAAGACAAAATAACATGAGCAGGCTCCAGACTGAATGTCCCAGCACATTCAGGTGCTTCAAATAGGAGCACGGTTACTTTGGTGTAGTCTCATCATCAAGGAGATAAATTCTCCTAAAATTAACTCAGCGCAATATGATCCAGGGCTCTGTATCACCTCCAGATGGAAGAGGGTGATTCTTGCACCTAACATTAGCCTCTGTGAATGCGCTGTTAGCATCAAGGAGAGGTGTGGGGTTTTCTGGTTTTAGCTTGGGCACCACAATCATTTCTGTGGTGCAGACAGATTTTCCTCATCCTGGAAGCCAAAAAGAGCCTGAGAACAGAAAAGGATCAGATCTCTTTTTTCTGAACTAGACTTCTCAGGCATCAGATGCCCAAGTCTTGCTCAAGTGTTGTAGCACAAGTATCCTGTTCCCTTCACTGCCTTCTGGTCCACCATGAGAAAAATGTGCTGGACTCATGAAGAAACATGGACATGTTTCCCAGGAATTAATTCAGAAATCCTTTCCCTTAGCTGAACTTTATCATTCTGGAAAAGACCATATTTGCTACATAAAAATAGAGCCATATAAAACTCCTGAGATTTGTCAAAATTAGGAGGATGTCTACCATCATCTATGACAGCAGGAAAAAAAAAACCAAAACCAAAACCAACTCAATACCATTATTCAAAGCCTTAACATCAAGCTCCAGTAAATCAGAACTCTGCAAACCATAATAAAGGAAAAAAATTATACTGCACCTTTTAATTAAGATCTGTAAGTAAATCAATTCCTCCTGAACTTGTACCTAAATGAATAACCAATCACAGACCTATAATTCAAATAATAATAGCAGTGCAAAAAAAAAAAACCAGCATTTGTGCCACCTGCACAGGATAAACTAGTAGCTTTCCAGGTTTGTGTTAGGATCAAATTAAACACATATTCAGATTACATATTTTTTTTTTTTAATGGAGAAGTCTTTTCGAAAAAATGTCTTTGTTATCAAGACAAGCCTTTTCAGCAACTGACAATTCCTTGACACAACTTTCTCAGATCTATGAAGAAAGTGGGATGACTATACTGCATTTTCTGCTTGAAGCTGCTTAAGAACAAAGTGGTAAAATCAGCTATCAGAAAGTTAAAAGTTAGGAATGACTACCCTACACAAGACAGAACCCAGCAATCAAACCCTGCTGAACCTATTCACTAGTATACCAACTAAAAGCTAAACATGAAAGTTATCAAGTGCCTCAGCTGTGCAAACACTGGAGGTTGTACAGGACCGAGAAGAACTACGGTCATGCATGCTGCAGTCAGATTGCCTTACTTTTAAATCTGATATAGCAGTCGTTGCAGAAGAGTTTGTTGTTTCGGATCCTAACTTCAGCTCCAGAGCGGGATCCCCCAAGGTCACATCCACAGGCAACACACTGTATCACAGATGAACAATTAGCAACTCCTTACACAGTATTAAGAAACAAAAGTGTTTTTCTAAAGCAGATTGGATTAAGCTCAACAAAGCTTGAACCATAAACCCACAATCACTAGAAGCAAACGTATAATGATTAGTAGATCAAAATGCAACAAACCCTGAGAAAAGTATTTTAATGTGATGACTGGACAACAAATAGCAGAGATACATCAACTAAGCAAACATAAAGCAGACTTTTTTTAGAGATTAGTTCATTAAATCTAATTTGAATTTTGGTTTCTCTTAAAATCCAAACTGGCTCAACAGAAAAAAAAAATTCTTCTGTAGATGACAACAGCAATTTTGGCACAGAACACCTGGGTGTGCTACCTGCAGATTTCCATGTGGCACTACACACTGCTGATGTCCTCAGCCCTTTGGCACTCAGAGCAGCAAATACTCAAGCATCTCCAATTTCCTGAGTTTGCATCACAGAAACAAGTTCTTATTTGGAGAGAAGGGTCCAATTTCATTTTTCTTGAATAAACACATGAATAAGGGGCCTGACAGCTTTCATGATAACATTAAACTATTTAACTATGGTGGCTGAACACATCTTTGCTGTGAATATGCCCCACCTCTGGAAAGAATGTAATCCAAAACATAACACTCTCCTTACTGAATTTATAAAGTACTCAGCTGACTACAGAAGGACAGATAGTTTGCTTGCTTAATAGAGCAATGAATCTTTTGGATGGCAGTCTCTTCAACAGCTCATTAATCTTCAGGAATTTGAAAAACAGAAATTCTTACATAGATTAGGAGCTACAGGTGGGCTCCCTCACTGAATACAGGTTCTGCAGAAAGGGAACGACAACTAGCCTCCATGGATTACTCCTGTCCCTTCTGCTTGAGCAGGCTTTGAGTCAATCCCTTGTAATAACTCCAGGTAATACACTGAATCTAGGCACAGAAGGCAAGTGTTCTCAACCAGACACAGAAGTCTCTTTCTTAAAGCTGTATAAGAAGTAGGGTCCAACATCACTTCCAAATCACAGTCTAATTGCTCATCTTGTCCTAGGGAAGGGAAAGTTGGAGTGCTTTTACACCTTTTGCAAGGAGCAATGCGTATGCCCCAAGTTGACTGGAAATCATGTGACTATGGCTCAACGCTGAGCATCAGCTAATATACTGAGCTTCTGACCACAGTTGAGTAGTACTAAACACAGCTTCTGGTTTAGTGCTGAGTTTTATCCTGCCAGATTGAACACTGCCAACATGCCTTTGCCTGAAAACATCACGTAAGCACTGCCTGCTAGGATTAGCTTAGAAGTGATGGGTCATCTTAAATAATTCAATTGCCAGGGACCAGGCTGAGGGATTTTTTTAAGGACCTGGTTTCTCTCGGAGAAGTTGCTCAGCACCTTCTGATTTTTTGTTGCCCATTCAAAGAAGGAATATCTTTGATCTCACAGACAACATGCCCATTTTACTTGTCAAAGTCCTACTTGATAGTTCTGGCATTTAAGAACTAGTTCTGGAGTTGAGTGCTAAATGCCTGTAGATAGGATTGCCTCATGGAAATATGCATGCAGCACTCTGTCAAGATTAGAAGGCAAAGCAGGTGATTAGTAGAGCCCCTGTGAGCATAACACTGCGTAGCCATGCGTGCTCCTCATTAGTTCCTGTTCCTTCACGATGTGACTCCCAGCTCTCACCTTAAAGCACTGTAAATGATAACAAAGACCAAGAGACTCAATGATCATGGCTGCTCCTTTGCCCAAAACGCTATTACAGTATGAACAGATTTTCTTCCCACTGACTGACCTAAATATAGAATGAAAATCCTTAAAACCAGCTTGAAATGGTTTAAAAGACAAATAAAAGTTATCAAAGACTTTTTGAGATTAAAATATACTGGTAAAAAGTGGATTATTAGGCTGCTTGGGAAAAATAAACTGAAAATTAATATTATTGACAGTAGATCTAAAAGCTAGGGAAAGTTGAACTGTTACAGTTTAGATCAAAGTTACATGGGAAAAAATGAAGAAATTCTGTCACATTCTTGGGAGGTATTTCATTGTATAAAATATCTTTTAAAAATAAACATAAAAAGTATATTGTTTTGTTTGGAGATTAAGAACACAGGTTTTGCGCTCCTGCTTTATTTCTTATTTGTCAGTAATTATCCTGAAGTCTAAGTTTCAGCAAGCACCCTGCCATGTGCCACCATCTGCACCTTGTTAGATAACAAAAGGCTAGTCCTGGACGTATAATATTATGTTAACTCGCTGAACATAAGTCGTATGGAGGTCAGTTTTCATAGATCTACCAAAATGTTAGTGAATGGAAGAGAGAACAAGATAAGCAAACATGGTTAAAAAGGTAATTTTCTTACATTATGAAGAATGTAGGAGCCTAGCTTTACAAAAAAAAAAAAAGAGAGAGAGAAAAAAGTCAATTTATCATATAGTGTCTGAGAGTGTAAGAGCCAGTGAAGCACTGTTCATGTTGTATATTTTAAAATATATTTTAAAGGTATTTTTGAAATGTTTCATATATGCAAAGCAGCAGAGTTATCTACTCTACCACAATAGAATTCCATTTCTGTTTCAAAATATGCTGCAATTCTTGCTTTCTCCTCCTAGATTAAAACCAACATCCTACTCGGTAATTCTCCAGGGTCACGGGTTATGAGCATTCCTGAGTGCTCCTTGAGATGATATTGACCACATGCCAGGACGGGGGGAGAAGAGACCAAGATGAGGGCCATAAAGCGCGGGTTTCAGGAATCTTTTGTTAAAACAAACCTAAGAAAGTAAATGTCAGAAATGCCATCTGGAGTAGGCTTTTACTAATCGTTTTGGTAACCCATATACAGCTTTGAGACTGGAGATTTATCATTCCAGCTGCTTTGTTTTTTTAACTGATGTCAAGCAGTAAGGACAAAACTGGGGAATTTTCTGAATGACTGGAGCAGGGAGGTAATATCAGCCCGTATTTCCAGCATTCCATCCAGCCAGAAAACCCCAGGTACTTCTCAGACTTGTTAATCAATGTTATGGGCAAGAACACCACTTTATACCACCATATATATGATGCCGGCCTTTTAGTGCGGCCAGACTTTTATAACTTCCCAGAAGAAGAGCACCCACTCACCTGCTGCGTGTCTGGGACCCTGGCTGGGAAGCAGACTGGGGAGACTGAGCCCGGGGGGCTGTCTGGGACATGGAGGGGGCTCTCCCAGAGGTGGCCACAGGAGGTGCTTTGCTGGAGGAAGGAGTGCACATGTAGGCTCGGTTTGAAGTGGACACTGGGCGAGTGAAATCTTGACTAGAGGACAAAGATGAAGAGGAGGCAGACTGATTCAGCCACGAGTGATGCCTCCACGAGCTCGTTCTTGAAGAATCAAGATTGTCCAAAGACTCCCCTCTGTAACAGAGGTACACATACAAATGTAAATGGAAGTATGGCTGGAGATACATTCTGCTTTTTTTTAAAAAAGTAAATTATCCCAGTATTTTTAAAATTTACTAGCATGAATATGCTTACATGATCACCCTGAACAATATTCTTCGCATACTTAAAATGTTTGAGCAGCAAATTATCCTTTGTGTGCAGTCCTAGTTTCATGTGAAAAAGCAGGTGAGGCAAAAGAGAGGTGGCACTTAACTACTACAGAATAAAGGCAAAACATCCTTCACTGCTGCCTTATCAAAGTGAACCGTATCAAAATCTGCTGTACAGCAGCGGGCCTCAGATAGCAGTTTTGTTTTTGTTTTCTCCAAGGGATACCGGATTGAAAATAACAATCCGCCCAGACTGGATAGCATCGTCTAGGTACAAGGTGTTGGCGCAATAGCTAAGCACTCCCCTGACTGATAATCTGGCTGTTTCCTAAGTGACAGATCAAACATTCATACATTACTTACAGCCAGAAACAAACTCCAGACTTTCTAACATATTTCTTTGTAAAAAAAAAAAACCAAAAAACAAAAAACCCAAACAAACAAAAAAAACGAAAAAAAAAGAAAAAAAAGAAAGTATATTCCTTAGCCATAATAATTGATTTCCACAGTAAATTGTCAAGCTGAAATTCTTAAGCATTTCTGTCAATGACATGGCACACTACCGATTTCCATTGCTGGTATACCAACCAAGAAGTAAGCAGCTGAGTTATTTACAGGTCACATCCACATTCTTTACTTGAAAAAAAAAAACAACAAACCTAAACCATTTAATCACAGCTGTAACACAGCTTCTCTGTGTGCTGCTATGCAGTTTACCTTACAGCATTTCACAGACTCCATTTGTTTTTGTGCTCTGTAATACAAGCTGAAGTTTAGAATAACCAAACGAAAATATTTGATGAGAGACAAAGTTAATTTTTAACGTGATTCCTACCTCCTCATGCTATTGCTGTACAGACTAACAGGCTCCTTATGTATACTGGAACTGCGCTGCCTAATCCAGCTGCTGTCTGTGTGTAAAGATGTTTTCTTTCTCATTTCCTGAAGGATTTGCTGTCTCTCCAACTCTGCTGCAGACAGGTTGTGCTCCTTCTGAGACTTCTTCTGCGAGTCACTTGTGTTCCAGGACCTCTCTGAATACTTGCTCTGGGTACCTGTTTGGACAACACAGGCAAACCTCAGTGAGACACCTTAGAGGCACAAAAGCACTTATCACATGTTCAGTACTCTGGCAGTAACTCCAAAAGCAGTTGTTCATCACCACATTCACAAGTTTCTCCAGTTCCTTTTTACAGCCAGGTGACCAGTATCAAATTTTGCAACACATTACTTTATTTTATTTTCTATTCATATTTCCATTAATGTGGCCTTCTACATGTCTAAGGTAATTTCCTTCACTTCCCAAGTGTATATGCATATACATTTGTGTGTGGATATATACACACATACATGTATTTTTAGAAGGGCATCATCTCTTTTAGTGCCACAATTTGGACTCCCTCCAACACAAACTGAAGCCATGTACAGAATATATAGTTGAATGGTGGGATACCTTCTTTCCCTTTAAGTGCCTGTATTATTTTTTTCTGTAAGTCGTCCCTGTTTTCAAGAATTCTTTCCTTATTCAAGGCACTAAATACATCACTTTATCTTGCTTTATATAAATATATATGTACACATTTGGGGACAGAGGGAGAGAGAAATCTTACAGAAAGTGCCTCTACTATTTGGATATTGCGTTAACTAGTCAGTTGAAAGGAGATTTCTTGTATAGATAGCTTTTGAAATTTTCAAAGAGGAAAGAAACAAGACATCTTTCTCCAGTATATGTTGATATGATAGAAGGCAACTGTTTTTTCTTTATTTCCTAGATCCAGTAATTATTCTTTACAGAAAGACTACTTAAGAAAATTACTCAGTAATAAGTCATTCACTTGAAATTTCAATCCCTTTAAATACTGCTCTGACTAGTGATTTGCTCTTGGTTTTATTTTTGTAGATTATCATTCTAAAATACTGTGGAAGTTTACTCGCTCATTAGTTTCAATGACCAAGCTTTGATGTGTGAAAGTAATGCCGTCAATCTGCAATATATCATCTAATACACCACTTACTTCTCTGTTGCATTACTTTATTTAACCATGTTTTAGACACAGGAATAGCTCTTAGGCATCTTCTACTGTTAATGTATTTATAAATACATTACAATTACATAT
>WTSP01011619.1:63560-150415 GCA_025331215.1 Actenoides lindsayi | reverse complement strand
CGGGAGACCTTTGCTCCCTCCCTCCCTCCCTCCCCGCTTCAACGGGAGGAAACGCGCGACGGCGCGGAGATCTGAGACGCTCCGGAGCTGCGCACCCCTCTCGGCGCCCCGGCTCCTGGAGCGGGGCCGAGGCAAAGCCTGCGCGGCGGTACCTGGTTGTGGTGCAGGTGGGCAAGCGGCAGCACGGAGCCCAGGGCCGGCGCGGCGCCCAGGCGCTGCAGCAGCGCGGAGAGCTGCCCGGCAGACAGGCTGTGGTTGGCCCCGAAGACGCGCAGCACATCGTCGGCGAAGGTCGCGGCCGTCGCCGCGCGTCCCAGCATCTCCAGCCGGCGGGACGGGGCGAGCGTCGGCGGGAGCAGCGCGGTCCGGCCCCTCCGCCTCTGCCCCGCACGCCCAGGGCTCTGCGGGGCGGGAGCCGCGCCCGCCCGGCCCGTCTCGGCCCGGCCCCTCCCCGGGGGGCGTAGTGGGGAGACGGGGCGGGCGGCAGCGCGGCGGGGCCCCGCGGATGCGGACGGGGCGGGCGCGGCTCCCCCGCGGCCGTCCCCCTGTGCCCGCGGCAGCCCCCGGCGAGAGGCCGGCCCGCTGCTCACGGAGCGTCAGCCTTGTCCCGCCGGCCCGGGGCTGCCCGTGGGCCGCGTGTCACGACTGCAGAGCGGGACGGGGCTGCCCGGAGACGGCCCCGCGCGTACGGGCCGAGGGGGAGGCGGCAAAAGTCCCGGTCGCCCCCGGGGCCAACGGTCGCAAAAGCATCGGTCGCATCTCACGACGGCACACGGTCTTTCCTGTTCCCGGACGTGCGGCCGCTGAGCTCAGCCTGCCCCGGCCCGCCGGGCAGCACCCTCCGCCCTGCCGGGGCCCCACGGGCAGGTCCTGCACCCACCGGCCGCCACCCACGAAAGGCCAGGTGGGACAGTCGAGGCCAAGGTCCGGGCACGGCCCCGCCACGCACACCTCACAACTCTATCTCCACTGCCGAGGCACCTGGACCTTGGAATGAGCCCTTCGGGTGACAGCCGGTTAGGCAACTCGCTTCTCTCGGGCTCCTTCCCTTCCCCAGGTCTGAGACACGCGTTTGTGTCCAGTCTACCATTTTAGGAAAGCTTAATGCATGGAAAAAAAAAAACCCCAAACAAACAAAAACCTCTCATGTTATTTCATGCACGCTTGTTATCAAACAGAGAAAACTGTGAGTGCTCACAGGTCTGTTCCTGGGGGCTGACGCTCAAGTGGTTTCGATAAAAATCCTCCTGCTTCCAAACAGCAGCCGTGTGGCAGCTCTGGCTCAAGAGAGACCTGCACTGTTAACAAGCTATTCCATGACTGCCTGGTGCAAAATTTCTTACCTAGCCCTGGAGTGGGCAGAGACAGCGTATTTTTAAAGAGGTGTATTGTTTTTTAAAGACTCTCATTTAGACCTCCGTGCTGAATTACATGAGCTGAGATTACAATTACACATCTTCTGAAGCCAGCCCTACAGAGAAGTCATGGCTAAAGATACTTCACACACACACTGAAATTCACTTGGATAAATTCATCATAAATCATGTCCGTGCCACGACGCACAAAGCATCTAGCAGGAAAAAAAAAAATGACAGCAGCATAACCCACTACCAGGAAAGAAAAGAATTTCTAGACAGCACCACAATCATATAGATTTTACTACTGGGAAAGCTGTTGCTCCTTCTGAATTAGCCCAAACAGCTAATATATTTCCATGCTTCCCTCATGCTTGGTTGGGGGCAGCTGAATCAGCCCCAGCAGCATGCAGAGGCGGGTTGTTCCAAATGACCGTCCCCATCCGCACTCACCGCACCAGCAGCCGTGGCTGAAGATGCTCCACCCTACCCACCTCCCCATCTACATGTGCACTTTGGGTCTCTTCCAGAGAAATCCACACAAGATTTCCTTTGCTCACAACATTTTTCTTGAGACAGCAGCTGCATCGGTACCAGAACTGGCACCTCCTGTACTTTCTTAGTGTGTCTAGTTCTAAACACAGCTCTAGGAACAGCTGATTACTGAAGGCACTATGAAACTGTAAAAAGTCAATCTTTGAAAAGTGCCTTATGACCAGTAGATAAACTGGAAACAACTGCACATGGGTGAAAACAGGTAACTCAAAACAGGTTGCTGGTTGCATCAAGAAGCTTTGTGAGTGCTCTGTTGTGCAGGGCCAAAGGGTTAATCTCAACATTATTTTGAGACTTCCTTTTCATCAATCATAACAATATAAAGGATTATTTAAAGTAGTGTAATTAAACAAACTTACATTTGCTTTAGTTCTTAGGGCCACATTTGCATAACGCTGAAAAGTTCAAGGATTTCCTGGATAATGCCATTAGTATTATTCTCTATTGCCAATCCTCTGCAGAATGAAAATCCTGCTCTGTTTCTGAGAGAAAGCCAAAATGTTTCCTCAAAGAGTGATGCATTCGTACTATTCTACGTTCAATGAAATGAAGACTGGTACCAGGAAAGACCACCAGAGCTGGAAGGGCACACGAACAATCAGACTGGAGGTCACGGACCTTTCAAACCAGGCAGCACTTGAAGGACTCCTCCAGATTTTGTGTATATTCTTCTGATGGACAGACCCAGTCAGAAAGTCTGATCTTTGTTCACGTCAAGTCTGATAAAGCTTAGCCAAATACTAACGGAGCCAAAATCTCTTTCTCAAACTGAAAGAACAACCTGTTTGTACACTGCAAACCGAGCATTTCCCAACAGTACTTCATGGCCCTCATTCACTATTGTTTCCTGCTTTTCTTACACCTGTCTGATGTTCTGGTCACACTGAAAGCGCTGCAAGGTGCCAGTGCAACAGATCGTGACGGGCAGTGGGCAAGACCACACGTAATCAGTTTCTCCAGTCTTCTACAGGCTCAAATTCTCTAGGAAGTGGGTTTCTCTGAGAAAATTCAGTGAAGCCACAGCTACTTACTTCAAGGCTGGCGTGATTTGTAATTGTGTTATTTACTTACCTCCACGTCAGAACCCTCTCTGTTTATTTTCATTCAACCCAACTGAAACAAATCTATTTGAAAATGGCAATCATATTAGGATTCTGTAGTTTGGCAGGTAAAAGAGACACACCCATCCCTTGTATTAACGTTTTCACCCTTTTTCTCTCAACTCCTAGTTGGATTAACTGTATATACAGGGTTAAAAAGTTATATCCTGTAACTAAACACCCTTCAAAGAAATTACATATAGCAATGGATTTTTGTAGGCAGAGTATCTAGGTAGATATGGAAAAATATTGGCCTGACATCTTTTTTTTTTTTTTTTTTTAATATTTTCCCTAAGTAATTCTGTTCACTGTGGTGAGTTCCCAGCAGTTCTACTTGTTCACTTTTATCTTGGCCAGGCAGATGAAAGCCCTCGCAGCCACTACATTCTAACTTCCAGAGCCTCACAGTCAAATACATTACAGATTAATGGCATGCTAAGATAGGGAGTTTTCAATACTGCCAGCTCAGGAATCTTGTAGTTCTCCTCAGTACTATGCTCCTGCAAATACTCAAAGGGAATTCAGGGACTAGAGCATTGGGAGCATGGACAGGGGCTACTGTGAAGACTCAAAACCACAGAAGCCAAATAACACCCATACTGTTTGGCTTAAAATCCTTAAGATATAAAAAGCCTGAATGTCACCAATCTCCAGATCCTGACTCATTTTTTAAAGCTTGGGTTCACAGAACTGCACTAGAAATATATCCTTGTATATCACAGTAGAAAAGTTTCTGAAATACCAGAATTAGAAGAAATCTTTCCTTTAAGATACACTGGCCAAAATACTTTGTACTGGTATAGAAAAACACTCAAAGGGAAAAGTGGGATCTCAAGTTGTACAGAAGAGTTTGACTCTGTAATTTTAACAGTTTAATAGTGAATTACAAGTTCTAGGGGCATGATATGAACCTCAGAGTACGAGAAGTATAATGGCATTGCTATGGTAAATCAATCACCACTTGCTTCTTTTCTGAGGCTGGTATTGGTATCATTTGTTCCTGAGAAGCTTGGCTCCCACAAAAGGTTAATATTTTGCAATAGATTTCACCCAGCAAGAGGCATTCCTCGTTCTACAACCCTCCACTAGCCAATTCATCAGCACGCTCTCTGTGAAACTGTAAAATGCCCTGTTTCTGAAAAGAAATGGATTCCATCTGCTCCTTAGGACTAAATATTGTTTCAGCAAGTACCTTCAAAAACAAAATCTCTGTAATAAAATAATCAGATTAAAATCTTCACTGCTTGCAATTTCAAGTACTAATATAGAAAGATATTTAAGGATCTCCAACCACAACAAGAGTTGTCTTTAATGGAGATATGCAGATGAAATTATCTTCAGTCCATAGCTGCTCATTAGAAAATTAAGCTTAATAAAATTCCATGAACACTTTAGCAATATTATCTGTTCCCACCATGTTAGTGTAAGGGCAAGATTAGATCATATTTCCACTGTCAAAGCTTAGAGTTGTTTTGAATCTAAAGTTTTGGCTCGGGGTAATTTTCAGTTGGTAAACAGGATTCTAACTTACAAAACAGGGAGCCGTTGGGCTGCAGCTTTGGATGGTATGAAGTGAGATAGTGCCTGGAGAGCTAAGCCACCTATAGCAGCTGTGGATTGTGATGCAAAGTACCCGAGATAGGTGTGCAGAGGGATAGGAAGTCGTAAACTTTCTTAAAAGAGAAAAATACTCACCACGAAGATGAATACTGCTCACATTGCCTCACACTGCTCAAATAATCCCTACCAGAAGGATCACCTTCTGGAAGAAATATGGGTCTTTTGCAAGTTTGAAAATAATGAGGTTTCAAAAAAGCAAAAAGCCATTACCTGTTCTTATCAGTTAAACTTCATTTTGTAAGAGAAGGGAAGCTCAGCAGCTTGTAGTTCTTTTTAAAGGTAGCCTTGTTTTGAACTGTAGCATTGTAAAAAATCCATTTGACATTTACAAACTACAAGTGAAGCATTTCAGCTATTCTCCCCAGGTTTTGCAAACACGCTTTGAAATTTAAATTTTCTATTGTTCTAAAATTAGATCAAAACCAACCATAAAAGTATGAAAATCACTGGTGAAATAACTGATGCTTTGTACATGGCTAGGAGTGACCTCTTACCTGGTGATGACCTTTAAATCCACCAAAGGATCCCCAGGGGAGGGTCAGTACATGACTGAAAGCTACAAACTTGGATTATATTGACATCTCTGCACTGAATTGTATGTATCTAAAGAACAAGGGTTACCACAGAATAAAGGAGAAACAGTCATATGTCAATATTAGTATGATTAGATAAGTGGAGTAGTGTCAGCAGGATGTTTGAAACACAACATGCTGGCTTTGTATTTTACAGGCTGGAATCTGCAGGGATCAAGATGAACCCTGTGAGACAGCAAAGCTAAACCAGCTGCAAGAGTCATTTAGGTTTTTTTCCTCATAATCCAGTAGGGTGAAAAATGAAGTAGTGTTTCTGGGGAGGGACCAGAACATCCTTACCAGTTCCCATTACAGGACCCGGGAAGAAAACAATTGTTCTGGACACTCTTCTAGATCAGTGGTCTTCAATACATCAGTGCCTTCCTTTGTTTCTTGGAAATACAGCTGCTAAGCATGCTTGAATTAGACAGTTCTTTCTGAAATCATGAAAACTCATCTCTGAATTTCCCAATCATGTCAGTATGCTTGGCAAATCTGCAAAACAGCTGCTGTTGCCCTGGGATTGGCAAATGTGCATTGAACCCAGCTTAATTTTTCAACAACTACTAATATGAGAGGGAAGACAAGGTGCTAATAAGAAGAAGACATCTTACTTCAGAGGAAGACCATAGCTGCAGCCAACACTTTCCTAGTTTGGGATGCAGTGGGTTAGCATACAGAATCAGGGCCTACAGTCACTTCTACACACTTCTTAACACTGAAATTTTACAAGTTGTAACTGACAGTGCTCCAAGCCTGCATGAGATATAAAATACTGTCACCATCACAAGCTAAAATTCAGGATATACTTCAGACTGTGGTGCTTTAATCTATTAAAACAATAGCCCTCAAATGACAACGTTTTGAAATTTGAGCCAGTCAAATATTAGTTTAGCCATTTGAGGGCTATTACCTGCACACGTAAGCATCTCAGTTTTAACTCCATCCAGAGCGTATTTTTGCATCTAACCATGCATGTCTGCACGTAACAACGTGTGTTAATGACTTCAAAGATAGTTTATATCGTTCTGTTGCAAGACCAGCATCATTATCACAATGGAACATCAGAGCTGCAAGCAGTTCATGACAGCTTTTGAACCCTGTGTTATAAATATTAGTAGCCTAGATTAATATTCAAACTCTACCTGGTATGAAAACAGGTTTTGCTTTGCTGAGCAGGATTAGTATAGGTTTTCTAAAACTCTGACAACTCACAAGTGCACTGTAGAATACAGCCAGGGGATGCCTTGAGACTAGATAAGAACTTAAACAGGATTGAAAATTCATATTGATCATCAAAACATTGGGGTACACCAGACAGGACTTTGTGAAATGAAAGAAGAAAGGGTATGAACCCTTCCACACAGGTATAATGGGCAGGTAAGAAATGGCCTACAGACAAGCTTACCAAATTTGGGTTTCATACACGCCAAGGTGCAGTTTCTAATACCAAACCCAGAAGGAGCACGTTAGATAACCAAACACAGCTCCTATTTCACCTTTAGGTTATTCAAATCTGAAGTGTTACACGTATGAATTTCTACAGACTTAGTTCACACAGCAGTGGAATCCATTTCCATGCCTAGTTTACAAAAGATGATAAACACAAACAAGAGAGGTGTTTAGAATATCCTACCACTAAATAAAGTCTAGGAAACATTTAGAGCAGAAGCACCAAACAAACACCTGCTTCAGCTACATGTGTAAATCAATAAATAGTTTCAACTTACGTAACTATTCTAGAGCTCAGTAGAATTGCAGGGGGAAAAAAGCTCCTCTGTGAGTCCCTTCCTCAGATGCAAAGGAAACAATACTTCTAGTACCAAGCAGTTGTTCATTCCCTGCTTTCTCCTTTCTCTCCCCGATAAATGTTCTAGTTGAAGAGAATATTTCAGCACCCACAGTGCTCTGTTTTCCCAGATATGTCACGCTGTGAAGCGAAGTACAAGAGGAGATAGAGAACTCATCTATTCCCCTGGCATTCTCACTTACCACGAGAGGAAAGCTGTGTATAAGCACAGTGGCATTTCAGTATTATTTGAGTGACTCATCTGCACCAGCCTTTGGCAGTAGGAAGTACAAGTTTGAACCTTCTCTCACTAGAAGTCCAAGTGCCAAAATGTTAACAGAACAGTTATTTCTGACAAGCAGGTATTGAATGTGCATCTGTGTAGATGGTGATTTTCAGATTTGAATGCTTATTGCTTAGGTAGGAAATTCTAATGCCGTTGGTAACTTCCCCACAGCACCCGTTGAAGTGCTGGAGTTGGGTCTCACAGCACGTGTGTGTATTTGGGGTTTTTGCAGGAGGATGAAAACCATTTGTAAGTGACAGCAGATTCTTTTCATATTCAAATATTTTTGCTTTCAAACCTTGTACTGTCATTTAGGACTAAGATCATTAAGCCTACTTTACTGAGGCAGGAGTACTGCCAGCTTTGCTGAGTAGTCTTTGTACACAGAAAGGTTCTATGATTAAAAAGAACACAGTTTAAAAAAAAAACCCACGGTTTGGAAGCTGTATGTTAACTTATCAGGTCAGAATACTAAAGCCTTTGTTTACAACTCAAACATGGAAATGAGCGATTCAAACCTTAAAAAGGAAAAAAAAAAAAGGAAAAAACCCCTCCAAACAAGCAAGAACCGTCATAACCTTCCAAAGTATATTTTCTATCAGTTGTGGAATAGAAAGTGTTAAAATGGCTAAAGGATAACCCAGTACGTTTGTCAGAGAATAATTCCTGAACAAGTTACAGACGAAAACTGTTATAGGTTTGCAACAGCAGGTCCCAGGAAAAAAAAAAAAATCACAAAAGAACTCAGAGAACTAGTTCAATAGCACTGGTTGCTGCAGGGTTCAGTAATTTTACAGCTCAATTCACACATTGGTTTCTTATAACCCCAACATGTTGAGAAGGATTTATAGTCAATGAACACTTTTTAAAGGTCTTTCAAGACTAGATACTTTAGGTCCTTTGAGTTAATTTATGCTCTTCTGGTATAAATCAGAATAGAATCTCTCTGGCAAAGCAGAATGGAAGATGAATTAGAATCACAACTTACAAGTCAAAAATTAAGAGACTCCCACAGTCTCTATTTGCTTGGCCTACAAAAGGTGTCCTGCTGAGCAAGCCCAGCAGGGAGAAATGAGATGTAAGAGCTCAGGTCAGCTTGTTCCCCATTTCTGTGAGTTTGTGAGGCAAATGTGTGGACACAGCATTTTTCCAAGCTCTAGACTGAAGCAGACAATAAATTGCTGGAGATGAGGAAATGGCCTCTCTGTATCCACCTGCATAGCTGTCAAAGTACACCAGCATGAACAGAGTACAAAATCATGCCAAATCATTCAGAAGGAATTCTCATTTTTAGCACACGTTTATGGGGAGAACAGAAAAACTTTGTGAGCAAATGTTAGTAACTATAAGAGAACCAATTAAAAAACCAAACAAAAAACAACAAACCAACAAATGGCCTTAAGAAAACTGACCTAGGAATGGTTTATTCTGGGGGTGGCTGTAGACCACCATGTGATAGAAGAGCACAGAACCACCAGTGAGAAAGCTTCATAAGTAATCAATTACCAGTCCACTGCTAGACACCACATAGCTGTTGAGATTCCTAACATAGTTGCTGGCAGTTAATTATGATTCTTTAGGAAAGAGAGATTCACCTCCTCATCCCTGTAAGTAAACACAGCTCCAGCCCTCACTAAAGGGCAATGGAAGCAATAGTTTAAAAGCACTAGGATCCTCACGTGTCACCTGCACCTGAGAATCTTAAGAACATTGAGTATAATGACCTCATCACCCTCTACCTTCAATTTTACTTAGAAACAGTGAAGTTCAGTGATTTAAATGCAAACAAGTGCTTGCAAAGCACTTTTTTTAACTCCTCCTGCACACCACCCTGCTGCTGTAGGGAGCAGGTCTCGCACAAACACTGCTCAGCGAGGGCAAGGCTGCGTGTTGGATTCAGTTCTTCATCAAGAGAAGCAGAAGGGGGGGGCTCAACATTTGAGAGGGATGTTAAGCACTTTACCAAGCCTCTTTTTTAAAATTTTTAAATAAATTCACCTCAGGACACAGAAAATCCTGTATTTAAAGATGTGCTGTAATTTTGTTGCCTGGGAGTGAGGAAGCCCAGTTAAACATTAATTAACACAGGAGAAGCATTAGTGTCTCCTATTTCTAGCAGTGTGTTACTTAATTGCTCTAAGAGGTGACTTTCCCCAACTGTTCCAAACTTTTAGCTGCTCTCTTTTGTAGGGAAAGCACTCATCAGTAATACCTGTCAGATAAAAGACAGGCACAGGACTTCATGTGTGGCAAAGCCACCACGTCACTGAAATATCTGTCACCCGGTCAAGTGGCAACTGCCATGAGGCTGGATGAGTTTCCTTCCACAGACCAGCTGAAGCAGAGCATTAAAATCCCATCTCTTAATTTCACAGTACAGAAGGGAAAGATTTGGAAACCATCAAATAACTATTTGGGGGGCAGGAAGCGGGTGTTGAATCTGTAACTACGTTGCCAGAGGAATTCAAAATGAATTAATGGATCTCAAATGTGATCCTGCATTTCAATTCTTCTCATGCTTTTCTCATTTTCAACCTACTTATTGTAGTAAGAAACATAATACCACATCCTGGCTTAACCACGTGGATGGTGTTTGAGAAACCTGAAAGAATCTCACACGGACAGGTACCATCAAAAGCTGTCAGAAACAGAAGTGTTTAGGAGAGCAAACCCAGCCAACTTATTTCTGCAGTGCCCGTTAGAGACAGGAGCTCGGGGCCAGTAAGGTCAGCATCAAGCACTGCCTTAAGCTGCTCAGATGTATGGAGAACATTATTAAGAACAGAACAGATCCATTTTTTGTATTGGTATATCTTCTAGAACAGTCATGTTATAAATTTTAGACAATTCAGGGAGTACTGCTAAAGTATCCCACATTACATCCCTAAGGACCCAACAACACAAACAGGTTTTGTGTAGTAAAATTACCAGCTTGGAAATTTTAGGACCTTCCAAGGCCTTACAGTGCCATGCGACATCACATTGTATTGATATTTTAGCATCCTAGGGTTTTTTCACCAAGAGATGGTGAAGATTTTTGTTGCAATGAAAAATAGTGCTTGAATTAGAGTTCACTTATTAAAGGTACAAAACAAATTCAAAACGGATTTGCTGGTGATTAAAAGTAACAAATAAAATTCAGATCATTTAGTGGTGAGTATACATACCTTTGTTTACAGAGAGGAGATTCTGTCCCAGTGTCAGCTAATCCATACCATGGATATGGACTTAAATACTTGCATCTCAATAGTTACATCTCCTCAGACACGCTGTTTTCCTTACTGTTTATAAAGCAAACCTTTCCCTTCAGTGTCCTTCACTGGACTTGGTAGTAAGTAATATGAGAGTGTTTGAAATGCTAACAAAACCTCCTTGTCCTGAGAGTACAAGGGGCGGAGGAAGATGCAGCTGGAGCAACAGGTTGTTCCCAGTGCCTTCTGCCACCCCCTTTGCCAAAAGCCAGAGGACAGGACACTAAAGAGGCCACCCGAGAGCAGCGATTCCCGGGTCGCTTGTCTCCAGCTCCTTCTCCATACTGTATTGTGGAGTTTTCTGGGGACTAGACTGAAAGGTGAAAGTTATTTCACGGTTTGTATTTTTTAAAAACAAGATGAGGCCTCTCCAAGACATTTTGATGACTATTACACACAGAGGAAAGAGGCGTTGGCCTCAGGACAGTAAAATGCAATGACTAACACCTGCCTTACTGCTGCTCACAGGCAAGGGTGACTTGAATGGTGCCAGGCAAAAGTTGGACACATAGACAACTTCCCTTTGGGTCTTTTTAATGAAGCAATAGGATTTGACTCCTCAATTATTAAATATGTGGCAAGGATATGGTCCTCATACACAATCTGGAAGCAGGCAGGGGTTGAGCATAATGCTAAACTGAAGAAGGAGAGAATCTTCATCTCCTGCTACAAGAACCAAAGAATAAATAACTCAGCTGTGAAGTTATTCCCATATTACAGTATGTGAAAACAACTGCCAACACTCAAGAAAGATTGTTAAACAACGGAAACACTTCCACATGATTTATCCAAAATAAGCTTCCATTAGAAAGCCATGAACACCTACTCATCTGAGCTCTTAAAAATGAGCAGTTGCTCTGGTTTTAGAGCCATTTCACATTCTAGAATTGAAACTTCAGATTTTACATTATTTTAATCTAATATCAGTAACTATTACTGTGTTTAACACTGAACAGAGTAAGGATTTGCCTCACTAAAACTGAGGAAAACTTCCTCCCATCTTAAGAAGAGCCAGGATTTTGCAGCTTATCTTACAGGGAAAGGACCGGACAAGGATGGGCAGCTTTTACTCCCTCTCCTCTTAAATTTGTAAGGAGAAATACAATTGTTTAGATAAGAAAGCAACAGAGCTGCAGTGTATGGCCTAAATCAGCTTCATCCTTTCCAGCAGATGCACAGAGACAGCAGACAGGCAGGGACAGGGACAGCAGAGCAGTCCCAGATGGCTGTTAGGAGACAGAGGAATGGAAAGTCAGAGGCATACATCAACAAAGATCTGATAAACAAGTGTGCTACTGATCAGGGAGCTGGAATCATCCTGAGGCAGTCAATGTGTTACCTTAGCTAGTGTTCTCTCCTGCTCCCTAGCAAGATGTACAAAATCAAACACCTTTCATGCAGTAATGGCTCATTACCACACTGCAATTTTATTCTAATCTCTACAACACTAATTTGCTTTTTTAGGGCATTACTTTTTAGTCCTTTTACAGCAAACCTACAGTATCAGAGAATGGGTTGCACAGCTCCTGCCAAGAGGAGGAGATTCACAGCTGTCCCTCTGTCCTGCCCCCACCCTTGAATCCCAGCACCCTGCGGATCCCCAGCGAGGGCTGTGCCCCAGCAGTTTGTTCTGCTCTGGGAGGTGCTGGCATTTGGCAGCATTCCCAGCAAGCAGACAGTTGCAGAGATACAAAGACTTGGCCGCAAGTCAGAAAGCCAAGCTCATGGAAAGCACAGGAGGATCCAGAGGATGCAAAGGTGTTAAACCCCTTCTGTCCTGGAACAGCCAAAGGCTGCTCTAAACTCTGCTGGCTGCCAGCAGTTTCAGGCACTTTCACAGAAGCTACAACACCAACAGGAAAAATTAAGCACAGCCAAGTATTTACCAGAAAACCTAGAGGATGCCCCTTAGCTCTTCATCATCTTCTGGATCATGATACATGAAACCATTTGAGCTGCCCAGATCATGCCTTCTGGATTAACTGCAGGTCCAGATCTGGTTTGAAGCAATGCACCTACAGTCTGTCTCTAAATGCAGTCTAACCTCTCCATCCTGCAACACCAGGCACCAGCCCTCCACTTTCTCCTGGGATTGCAAGGGCTGTGCTGCTTCCACTGTTTAACAGCTGTGACCCCACAGCTCTAGCCCTGCACAGACAGGTAGGGCTCCCCTCAGGGTTCCAGCAAATATGTTTATGTAAAAAATGTTCTTTTTTACAGTACAGACACCAAATGCTCGTTCATAATTTTTACTTTTTCTAATACACTAAAACCAGTTATTCAACAATTGCTGGGCAAAGAGCTAATACGTCTCATTTCAGCTGGGGTCAGACATGGCACAGTCTCTAATCCACAGAAAGCTATCCTTAATTCGAGTGTAACCATGCTGTGAAGTTCGATTAGAACCCAGGATCTGAAAGCCCCCAGACATGGAGGCTCTCCCTGAACACTCAAAACCAACCTGGACATGTCCCTGTGCAACCTGCTCTAGGTGACCCTGCTCTGGCAGGGGGTTGGACTCCACGATCTCCAGAGGTCCCTCCCAACCCCAACCATCCCTTCTGTGAGCAGAGCATTGGTTTATTTTTAGTGCAGTCTGTAGGGCAGGTTTGAAGAAGTTAATGCCAACTGAGACTAAAGGTGTACACACAGCACACAACCAGCATGTCAGTGAGAAGATCTGTCCTTCTAAAACCCTGTGGGGAGGGACAGGTAGGGTCCACAAGGCCTCTGCAGTACCACTGTATCCCCATGCCAGACAGGGGTGAGAGGGCACATGAGGAGAAGCATTGGAGGCACAGAGGCAACTCCATTTGCTAAGGAGCTAAGGACCTCAGGAGAGCACTCAGCTATGAACCCAGCTCCCAGTTTCTGCCACACCAACAACGTGTCTTTCAGTCACTTACTGGGAACACCCAGTACGTCAGCCTTTCACCAAGTACTCATTAAGGAGCCATTAATTACCATGTATCCAAGTACTAGAGCATTTCAGTTCCCTCTGCTCTAATAGAAGTTCTTGATAAACCAGAACTGTAGCTAATCCACTGGCTCTTTGCCTCACTGTATATTTAGTTTTAGTGAAATAATCTGACTGCACTGGATGTTGTATAAGAAACATGCTGTTAAAAGGACAATTTGAAACTTTTTGATTTGTTTGGACAAGTGAAAACTTGGCTGCCCCTTTTGTGGCCTTTTCTGCACAAACACAGCAACTCTGAGGGAGAAGAAAATTATTTCAACACTATAAAGCAGGCATTTGAGTTTTGTTGTGAAGATTTACTTGAGAAATCAGGCAGTGTGCTGTGCTTCCACTGCTCCAGTTCCCCAGTGCTGTTTTCTTCAGTCTACCTCCTTTCCCATTCTGACTCCTCTTCCACAACCTTTTCCAACCCAAACAGGGCTTCTGCTTCACACCATCACCAACTCCTCTCTTCTGTTGCTGTTTCAGACCTGCAGCTCCAACTGTGGGCACTGAGACCAAACTGACAACCCAAGCTGACTCAGTCTACAGCTTCTCAGGTGTCCTTAAGCTACGCTCCTAGTTCCAGAAGCCAGTAAAGGTATTGCCAGGACTTGTGCACATGGGCTCCAAGCCATGACTGCCTCACCTATGCCATCATTATGTCTCAGGGAGATATTTTACAGCTTGCATAAACATAACTTTCAGACACATTTTTTGGATGCCTGTGTTTAGAAAGCATTCCTCCCAGGTCAAGGTAACTGAACCTGACATTGTGCTCTGTGGTTTCCATTCAGATACCTGCTGTGGTATACAGCTTTAGGGAAGAACACAGCAGTCCATGCTTATGTTCTCATCAGCCATTCTGTCACTACACTGCACTCAACTAAACCTTGGTGGAAGTTTAGCTTCAGGGTGGTACCATTCTGAGGTGGTGGTGTGTTCAGGGGGTTTGTAAGTGATTATGATAATGCTAGATCTACATGTTACACACACTGTCTCCAGGAAGGAGTACTCTTCTGGGTTATATTGTTGGCACAGCAGACAAGGAACTACAAAACACCTGGGAAAGTGGGCAGTAGGGACCAAATAAACAAGTTGGGTTTAGATCTTTCTCTTCTCTAAAGTGACATGAGGAGAGACAGATGCATCCACTTCGGACCTCAGCACCATCTCCCTGCCTGAAGGGTCAGACTGTGCTCCTGACTTTATACTACAGGGTCACAATGGACTTGTTTGCAAACACAATAAAACCCATTGTTTCCTCTTTCCCCACATAGATCTTGCAAACAATACTGCCCTTAACTACAGAAGGGCTACATAAAAGTAACAATTACCAGATCAACTGCTAGATACCAGTAAAGATCTTAAGGGGACAGACAGGATGAACCAGTTCATTCGTACAGTCAATGGAACAGCTACAATTACTGGTCAGAGGCTTTCCAAACAATTTCAATGCTGTCCTTAAGAGAGTCTCCATTACCAGAGAGCTTAGAAATCTGGCTTCCCTTTATTAACTATCTCCCTGTGTTCAAGGATTGAGCCTTAAATCATCTTGCTAAAGCCACTGCCCTAGATTTAGAACACTGGATCCCAATTTCCAATTTTCCTCTAGTCCTGCTGTAAATGACCAGACAGCTTTCCAGTTTTAGATCAGCTTTACCCCGAGGAAAGAAAGAGATGGATGTACTCAAACCTAGAAAGCAGCATCACTGAAGTAGCAGCAGAAGGGAGAGAGGTCTTGATCTGTTTATCTCACATTCTGCTACCACCAGTACTCTCCCTCAAGCCTTTTACTTCACCCATCAGACACATCTAGTGTCCCTGATCTAGTTTTGGAAATGAAAATTCAGTGATGAAGCCACCTAATGTCCTGTGAGGCATACAGCTGGCTCTTCTAACAGCTTGAATAGTAAACAGCAAAGTCTTTCCTTGAGGAAAGAGTCTAACCCTTTGTATTTCCCACGTGGGAAATACAGTCAAATAGGAATCAGCTAGGGAAGTTTACATTGAGAATCTGTAAGTATTTAGAGTTGGTTGACTGACATAGAAACAACAGGTTTTTAGGACATGACCCTCAAGAACATCATACACTCATCACTCAATTGGCAGAGACAAGAACATGTGAAGTCATGGGGAAAGATTCTGTGTGTCCTAGGTAGCTATATCATACTACTTTACACCTAGACACACATTTGATTGACCAGTGTTTCTTCATTCCCTTTTTCTTCCTGAATGCCCTGAAAGGTACAAGCAGCACTAATCTAAGCACGCTCGTGAGACTAATGGTTTGCCAAGGAAGATGTCAGAAAAACAGCTTCCTCCACTAGGACTCTCCAGCATGTTCAAACCTGAGTCTGTGCAATGATTGAAGTAGTTGCCTCATCCAATACTGGCCTTCAACGGGACGTGTGATCAAAGGTTTTCTGATGTGCAAGCTAGGGAGATGCTCCTTAGTAAGAAAAGATCCCCGTTGTTCACCAAGTAGTGTGCCAACCTTGATTACCTTGAACTGAAACTAAAGACTGTAAGTGGATGCACAACATAAGTAACCAAAAAATGCAATCAGGTAATTTATAAGATCATTTGATGTGCTTGTTATTTCAGCATAACAAAATATGTATTTTAAAAGAACCATGGAAAACTGGACTAAAAGAGCTTTGCTCTTAACAGGCACAAGCACACTTCTGGTTAACAACTGGTGAGGTTTTATCAACGTTTACAAACAGAATTTGGAGCCAATCCAAGCCTATGCAATATACTTTAAAAATATCTTTGCTATCAGCAATGCTATTTCTGATACTGCTTATTCATCACACCTTTTTCACCCCTCTAGGAATTCTTGCAAGAATTCCAAGAGACAACATATCTTTACTCCAGATTTTATTTATACTACCAGTGTTACTTTCTGCTTCTTAGCAAGCACAGTCTAATTGAATCTAACCAACCATGGATATTTAGTTTCTTCTTCTTTCTGTAGGTGAAATAGCTCAGTTTCTGTTCACAGAATAGTTTTCAATAAATTACTGCATCTCAAAAGTTAAGCCAGGCTCCATGTCAGCAAATTTTAAAAATTCTTCAAGCTTCCTATCTTTATAATCCAGTAAAGCAGAGATATCTGCAGAACACGTGCTCCATCTACATACACATTTTCATTCCTTAATTCAGTCAGGTTACAAAAAAAACCCAGCAAATCACTAACTTTTCCCAGTCATTATGGCCATTCAGATTTTATTTATTTGAGATTCTTGAATAGAGACTGCAGAGAAAGTTTTATCTGAGTAACTAAGTTGTGCTGAAAAAAAACCAGTATCAAAAGTGTTGATTGTCCTTAAAATTAGATCTAGTGTTTTAAAAGCTATGTTCAAGAGTAATGTTTTAATTTTGGTACCAGGGTATGTTCTGGGATCTGTTAGGTGTTGAACAGCCTGCTTCAAAGCTTGCTTACATCACCTTCTGGCAACCCAGTTCTTCAGGGCACCCAGGATATCCTCAAGTGCTTTTACCACGTTAGGGATCCTAGCATACTTCAGGAGAAAGAAACTTCCAGATACTTTCAAGAAGTAAGGAAAATGCTTAAAAGATGAGAAATACTTTAGATAGCCATCCTTTCTGCTAGGAAAGCTCTCAGCTTATCTTTGTTTTACCACTGTTTCACAGGCTTGAAGGGCTCTAACTTCCTACATCCCATAGCTGCACGCATCACATTTTTTTCCTTTTACCAACTATAAGAAATTAAATGATTTTGAAAGCTCCTGTGCAGCTGCAAAGGATGGCACAAACACGGCACGTGCACTTCAGCACTGCCAACTGTGCTTGCTCCCTAACCAGCCTTCCACATGCAATAACCAGTACAATTATTTATACACACCTTGCAGTGCTGTGTGTGGCCAAATAATTATAGAACACATTGGCACAAATCATCTGCAGCATGTGAAACAGTATTTGAACATGCATATTGCTCAGAAAATATTTTCTGTGGAGCTAAGAGGAGGCAGAAGTGGTACCTACTGTGTTCTAACTGGCCTCTGCTGGCACTACCTCTGATTTCCTTTGCCCCTTGCCAGGGACTGTAACCATCTTTGCACTCTCTACAGGGGCTACAGTTTTATTACTTTCTGTCATCGATTTTTGTTCAAATTAATGCTTAATTATAGTGCTTGAATGGTAGTTTTACACCAGGAAGCTTTCTAACTCAGGCAGCAGTAACAGTTTCTCTGCATTATTCCCAAAAGTTAGAGCTGCTAAAGAGCTGAGGCAATTGTGCTTGGCCAAGGACTTGCTAAGCATGCCTGATGTCCCACAGAGCTATTAGATTTGCATCAGGACAATAGCAATCATCTCCCTGACACAAACTTCCTATACAACTTTCATGTCAGCATGGTGGAAGTTTACTAAGGTAATTAGGTTAGCTAAAGACAGCAAGGTGGCATTTCTTACAGTTCAAGTGTTGTGGGGTTTTTCCCCATAGTTGTATGTTCAACAAAGGCCTGGCTGTACTGGGTGTGGAATGCAAGAATAACTAACATCACAGTCTCACTGCAGTGATGTTAAATGTACAGTATAGACCAGATACAGAACAGTATGTGCTTGCATCACGACAGTTCAGCTAGTCACTTGACCCCTAAAAATGCCATCAACATCACCACATACTCAATTTTTTACTTTGTGGCTGGATTTGTCTTACTTCATTGCTGTACCAGACTGTCCTCTGATAGCAATATGTAAACCCCAGCCTTGGTTCCCATTGTACTGGAAGCTGGACAGAGCAAGGCCAGTTCCTACCCCAAAACCCACACCTGAGTCACGGACGGTACCTGCACTTGCAATATCAAAGATGAGACAAACACAGAGAAGCCCACTACCATCAGCACATGCCTGCCGAAGCCATCCCACACAGACTCCAGATTCTGGCCTCCTCAGCACTCAGAAGGACTGTTAGCAGCCATGAGCAGGCCCGGAGGGCTCTGACTGATAGGAAGGCATGATGAGATAACTGCAGCAGTACCCTGCTCCAGCTCTTTATCTTGCCCCCAGCCAGCCCACCGCGACGCAGCGTGCCGAGCTGCTCATGGAGCAGCAATGTGAGCTTCCCAGATAGCCCGTGAAAATAAATCAGCACCAGTTTCAGTTTACTTTATTTGTTTCAAACTCCCAACGTGCCCTGTATCAGTCCCCAATACCACAGACACTCTCACAATATGTCTTTTTTTGTATGTCAGAGACACAATCCTAAGAAATACAAGCACTTGCAGCCATTCAGTTAACTGATGTACTAGCTGATTTTCTACTTTTGGCATATGTTTGACTTACTTTTTTTTCCAATCACCCTCCCCAGACAGAAAGACTTGGTTTACAGGTCACATGTGTTCTGAACATACAAGAAAATTTCTCAGAAATAAAAGTCTGTGGACTAGCATGAATCTCCTAAATGAACTCCTAAATGAAAGCAAGGTCCCTTCTGGAAGATCCAGTAAAATTTGGACCAAAGTTTTTGGATTTTTTTTTTAAATACAAAGTTTCTATTCTATCAAACTTACAGTAATTATATTCTGCTATTTACCTCCTAAAACTGAACATGAAGGAAATCCAGGAACTCCTCAACATAAGCCTGCAGCCCTGAAGAGGTTTAAAAATTCTAGCCATTTTTTGCACAATTTATTCATCAAGGATCATCCATTAGCCTGGTTGTTGGCATAAAACTTTGCCATAGAGAGGAGACTCTTGACCACTTCTTCAATTGATCTAAGTCAATCTGATTCATCATGGTGAAGCTGTAACAAGTTACAATGCTGTAGAATAAATTCTGGTTTTGAAGCACACCTAAGGAGTGGAAACATCTCATACATTCTTCCCTAAGTAGCTCACCTGGGCTGAAGGAACAAAATGGAATCCTCTTTATGATGTAGATCTGGGGAGAGGATTAATGTACACTCTTCTGTTCTGCAAAAGGCTCCCAGCCTGTAACCTATTACAACACATTAAAATCAGACACAATGGAGCAAAGCTCACAACGTGCTGGCTCATCCACAGGTTTACAGCAAGGCTAAGTTCTAAATCCAAATAAAACCAGGCAGTTAATTTTCTTAATTTGCTTTCAATAGTCTTTAGAGAAAACAGTTAGGATCACAGTGCCATTAAGATGATCAGTATACAGCAGGATGCTTGTCTCTTTAAACCATGTAATCTGTGTAGACCAAACAGTGGAATGACTCAGAGGTTTCTACTCAGTTGCTGTAAAACTGCAAGGCTTTATTCCTACACATCTGAGGAAAAACAACCTCCAGGAGCTGGTGCAGTGGGCTGCTACTGCCTCACACATGCTAATCAGCGGCCACTGAATAACCCTTCCCTTCCAGCTGAGTCTCTGAAGCCTTTGTTTTCAAAAAGAAAACACTTCCTGGAGACAAAGTGACAAAAACACTAAATTGCTATAGAGTAATTACATGAGAGGCCAGAGGAAGATACCTCTTAAAATGAATTTCTCCAGACAGATTAAAAAAAAAAACCAAACAAACCATACTTAATGATTTCAATACTGGGTCAGACAGTGGCTTGGTTACCTAATTACCAAAAGGAGATGTAGAAGAATGCTATAGCTGATGTAAGGAGTTTCACACTGAATTCCTCATGCATTCCCCTAAGTCCTCAGTGCACGCTTACTGAAATATTTGAGAAGTGTCAGAAAGTGGATGTCAATAATGTATTTGTCATCACTCAGGGTCTAGTTAAGTGGATGTTATTTGAAAACTATGTGGATGTGTTTTTTCTAGCTTTGTTTTTTCCTTCCTGGACACCAGGGTTGAATGCTGAGCTTGTTTCCCTTTAGTACATCTTTCTGATACTATACAAAAGACAAAGAGCATGCCTGAAATTCATAGATGCATCTTCTTTGAAAGCAGGACTGAGCCAGTGTAACAAACATTGTTTGTAGTTTGCATCCATTTACAGTCTATGCTTGATGAAAAATATCAAATGCAGTGATAATAAAAGTCTCACTCTATTTGGCTCTTCTGGAATATTAAAAGAGAAGGTCATTAAATTATATTTTATTTGTCAGTTTTGTTGAGAACTAATGCTACTCAAAGGACACTCTAAAGAGGAATGTGTGCAATGTGTCCCTGTCGGATCCAGGTCTCTGTGAGATTGCTACAGGAATCAGTCACACTCTGCCTGGCCACCGATCTCAGAACCTTTCCATCACTGAAAGACACCATTAAAAATAAGCAGTGTTTAAATGGATGTTTTCCCAACAAAACAGTACCTAACTGACAGCTGAAGCTTTCTGTGGGACCTATTCTCTTCAGCTGTTCATGGAACAAAAAGTAGAATTACATTAATGGCAAGATGTCCCATCATGATTTTTGAGATAGAACTGATACAATAAAATGTCCTAAGTGACTTATTTACAACATGAAACACCAACATCCAAACTCCTGAAATTGTTTTCCTTTCCTTTCCTTTCCTTTCCTTTCCTTTCCTTTCCTTTCCTTTCCTTTCCTTTCCTTTCCTTTCCTTTCCTTTCCAAAAGCATCCCCAGCTTCATTGTCTTACACATTTATCATTTGATAGCAACAAGAGAGAACTGAAGAGACCATCAAAAGCTACAAGAGGTTTGCAGCAGGAACCCCTTGCTTTCCAAGAAAAGCCTTTCAGTAAAGTTTCCCCTCCACTCCTTGTCAGTGAAATAAATATGTTTCAAGCACAGAACAGAAAACTCTTAACTCTCTTCTGTGGCTGGGTGTGGTTATTATCACTACTCCTACAGATTGCTGTGAATTATCTTACTGTCCACTGAGACTAGGATACCACTGGTCTCTTCACACACTGGTGAAAAATAGTTCTTAATGAAGAGTTTATACAAATAAAAAAGGCAAAACAGCAGTATGGGAGAGAAATACCATCCTTATTTCAGATTAAATAATTGGACACAAACAGATAAAGGGACAAATCTGCAACAAAATGCAAGTCTCTAACTCTTAGCAAACTCTTAAGAGGAGCTGAGTCTGGCCTTGGCCTGCCAGACTTCAGGTCACCCAGACTGTTGCAGGGTGAAGAGCTGAACCCGTGCTATCCAAATCCTTCTGTAGCATATTAACCACACAGGATCATCTTCTTGTTTGTATGTATAACCCCAACAACTATTTCATTGTCATACAAGGATGATATAGGACGTGGGTTTAATCCATTCCTTAAGCAGCCCACAATCCCCAGTAATAGTACTTTTTCCAAGTGTAGAACTTCCTATCAAATCCAGAGCCATAAGATGCTTCAGTGTCACATAAGCCTCACCTATCAATGCCAGAATTGCTCATGGCTTGAATATTTTCCATCTGCAGTCAGTCACAAACCTGTAGGATGTGTTCCTAGCTGATGGCAACACCACCTGCTGCCGGGAGAGCGTAGGCATTGTCCTGTGGGCTTACCTTTGATTTCCAGTTTGTGTGCTCTGATTATGTGCAGGGCCTTCTTCATTTTACAAAGAACAAAAGTATACAAGTAACCATTGTCCAAACCCAGTGACAAATTCAAGCCTAAATAATTAGGATCATGTGAGCTGGATTTGGTTGAATACTATTTTTAAGCCACTGAAAAGAAGGTGATAGTCTGACAATAAACTTTTAAAATAGCTGAAGCTAGAACTCCTATAATGAGTAAAAAAATAGACCCTGCTTTCTGTGTGTCACCATCAAGTGGGGTTAAACATACTGTCAGTGTAGCCCAAGGCCTGAAAAAGCACCAGGCTGTTAAATGTATGTTTAATAAAAATGCTTTGCAAAACTTTTGGTGTCAGATAACCAGTGAAACGTAGGTCCAAGTGGCTGTGTTACTTCCAGAACAGAGTGGTACAAACACCACTACTGAACCCAACTTCCCAGCACTGGATGGTTAAAGAGGAGGGTGAGGGGGGAAACATTGTGCATCTGGTCTGAGTGGTTTCCAGTATCACCCCAAGGGTGAGTGACAGTTTCCCAAACACACACTATTTCCTGGCTGTTTGAGACTAAATCCTCTGAGAACTGGCTGACATCCACTGGAAAAGAATGGGGCAGAGGGAAGAAAAACCCCTGTTCTTTACTGGTAGCAACAGAGCTCTTGACAAAGAGTACAGCTTTAACTTCCCACTCCTTCCAGTTGGGACACACCTCACCTCTGCTCAGCTGATGCACAGCATTCAGCACGGTGGGACCACAAGTAGCTCATTCCTCTGTCCAGCTGCTCTTGGTTCACTTCATAATCTGGGGAAAAGAAAGTGAGGTGTCAGTCCTCAGCATTTGCAAGAAAAAACAACTATGCTATAATGAAGGGTAGGCAAATGGGACCTGATGGAGATCTCATCCAGGAAGGCGTTTCAGGATCCTTAGGTGAATGCTAAATGGACTTTAAATCGTATGGATTATATCGCAGTGTTCTCTGGGTGGATGCTTAAGACCCAGTTACTAACCGTTTGTATTTTTCCCGAAGCTGGCATTTTTTCAGCAAGACTGTAGGTGGCAGTAGCTCTACAGCTACTTATTTTTTCTGCTTCCCTCTTGCATTACTTTCAGCTGTTAAAAATAATAATAATAAACAAAACAAAACAAAAACCCAAAACAAAACCAACAACAAAACTAGGCAAAAAAATAATATTTTTTTCCTTTCTTGTGAAATAGGTGGTGGGAGGACAGTCAGAATGAAGAGAAAAAAGAAGCATTCCCTTCCTGGTTGTCAAAATTCTAGGGTGAAAAATGTTCTAATTTCCAAAGATTTCTCCCTCCCCAGGAATTAGATCAGGTTCTGCTGTCTAAGAGAGTAGAACTGATACTACTTAGGGCATGCTGGAGGATGGGGAGGGAGATGTGTCATAATTTCTTCAGAATATAGTTTATGGTTGGATTTTTACTGGCTACATAGGCTTATTTTGATGTCTAAAAGCAATACTGTACAATTTTCCTTTAGAAGTATATAAATTACTTTGTATTTTTTTAATATTGGACAAGTGGTAAATAGACATTAAAAAAAAATTGCTTAAACCCATAAAATTTATGTTTATGGATTGTGTGATTGCATATTCATGGTAAAGACAGTGAGACAAAAAGATTACTGGCAAAACCTGGATACTATGTACTGGTGAAGACAGGAGAAATAGCAGGGTTGGTTTCCTGATGAGTTGCCCAGGTTTAGCCTGGTTGCCACAGGCTTGGAAGGAACAAGTAAGACCAAGCTAAACTTAAAATAATTTCTAAGTTACTTAATGAGTTTGCTACAGTTAAGGTGAAATATTTGCACAGACAGTTATACAGAGAACATTATGGCTGTGATATCAGAGACTCAGCCACAGGAATGTCAGCAGTCAGGTAGGCTGCATACCCTTATTTCATCTACCAACATCTGCACCTTATCCAAATACACCACGACTGCCTTTACCTACATGACACCATCTTTTATTCCTCCCCTTCCCAGTCACTGTTCTTCAAATGAACAGTGATCTCTTGTTCTATTTCCCTCACTCTAAATACATTCCTGTACCTTGTTCAGTGAAACCTTGGAGAATTTGGGCTGGAGATGGTGTTGATTTGCCCATGGCTCTTCTCCTTTTCTCCTTTACTTTACTCATCCCTGCAAGAAAAAGAAACCCAAAACAAATACTAACATTATTGATTTATTCTATAAGTACTAACAATATTGATTTATTCTGTTAAGAACTGAAACTAATCTTGAGAGCAAGGTTTTAGGGCCCATTTTGCTATTAAAACTAGTTTTATATTAAAACAGAAGGAAAAACAATGTAGCAGACAAAACAACCTGACCCTACCCCAAATGAAAACAAAAGGCTTTGGACAGGTCCTCGCTTGAAGCAACTGGAGGACCAGAATCCTTAGGCATGGTGTGGAGCACACTTGCTATAACCTCTTACATCTCTATATGGCCACTTCATGGTGACTATCAAACTTTCCTTCTGATGTCATTTTCTCAGCTGGATATTGAAACTCTGCAAATCTGGCTGGCACTGCACGTAGCATTAAGCACATTTCAGAAAATGATGTATGGAGGTTCTGTTTTCTGGTTTTCTACATCACAGACAAGTCAACTGCAGAACCTCCCTGTGTCACGATTACCCGTTTCACCACAAGAGTCAGTTCCTCTCCAGCATTTCTCAAAAGCCTGTCCCTATAGCAGGAAACAAGACCCCCTGGACAACTTATAATATGGTCTTTTCCAGATTCTCAACATGACTTCTCTGTTTGCCTTGACAAGCAGACTATCACATCAGTCTGCAGCACATTGCTCCTGCTATCACCAAATATCTTGTAGGTTCCCTTGGTTCAGTTGCTCTCATTTTTTAGGCTGAATGCTTTCCCTGGACACAAGTTTGCTGGGCTTGTCAGCAGTTCTTCACTTCTGGTGAATCTCATTCAGACACAGCCTAAAAATACTCACACAGTACAGACAATGTCTTCTAGGAACCAGGCTCACAATTTAACATTCTCTCCACAGAGTGTAGCCCTAAATCCCTCAGGAGCTTAAACACCCTCCTTCCCACAGAGTGACAAAGTGAGTGACTTCTTCAAAACCAAAAGGCTTTGAAAAAGATTTATTATCACACCATACCTTTTTTCTCTGGAAAACAAACACACAAACATCAACAAAAACCATTTACAGCTCTTGAGAGAAAAAGATAAAGGAAAAAACTGAGGGCACAGCCCCTAGAAACAAGTACCTTTACTCAGCCTCATCCTGTTAAGCATCACAGACATTCCATAGATAATGAAAAACCTAGGATATTTTCTGTTATTAGTCTTCCTGATAAAACACCCACTGCAGCAGCTAGAGAAAACTACATTTACAACTCCTTTTGAGGCTCTTTAGGCTCTCTACCATGACTGAAGTAACCTTCTATCAGGTGATGAGACCTTTACCAGGTGGCTTGAGTGCCAATATACCTTCACCGGTATCCCCAAGCACACTGGGTTTTTGTCTGTGGTAATCTAATGTTTAGAAAGCAGTTATTCTAAGAGTAATTTCCTTAGCTTTATGACCTTCTGTTTGTCCTACAATTCTTTGGCATTTAGTTCTGCTCTGGAAAACCTTCACGCAGTGGCAAGCAGAGTACTGTACCCAGCTGTCTCTGTGGGTTAGCCTGTAATGTAATGGATTAGGTGGAAATCCACTGGGGCTTTTTGTGTTTGTTCTGTGTCAAGTCTGCCTCCTTTCTTGTGCGGCCAAGACAGACACTGATAAATATTTACTCCATTTACTCAGAATTTCCTCTGTATTTTTTCCCCTCTGTCCTTCGTTAAACAAGTTTAGATTGATGTAGGAAGTCTGACATGATGCCTAATGTTTTTTAGTTCTATTTCAGCAAGTCTGGAGATTCCAGAGCCACTGTTCACAGCTCAGAAGTACTTGCCTAACAAATGTCTAACATATTACTATTACAAAATCTTGACATTTTGGAGATTGTTTAAGTTGTCAGATGCCTTTTAAGATAGATATTAAAAACAGAATACATCTATTTCTTCTACAGGTTGCAGGGCAGGACTCAGTTTTGGGCAGTCCCCATTAATTAGATGTGCTTTTTCTGTACGCATCACTTATATTTTATTTACCTTCTGTTTGTTCTCTAATGTATTTTTCAAGTGTTCCCGTGCAAGCCAAAGTGGAAAAGATCCAGAACCCAAAATCAGTGGGAGCTTTCCATTCTAGAAATGGCCAGTGAGAATTTGGCCCAGCGTTCTGTCAAGCAGCCTTGGCACAGAAGCACATGCAAGAGTTAAAAGGAGTCACAACTGACATTTTAATTTATTTTTTTCATGATGGTATGGCTTTGATATATGCATGGAAAAAAGAGGCACTTTGCATAGCTATTAAGAAAACTTAATAACAACCATAATAAATCTCAATAGCTGTTGTTTTTTTTCCTCTTAAGGGGTAAGGTGACGAAATAGAAACACTTTTTGGTTGGTGTTGGCCCCTGAGTAAAGAACTGTAACAGGTTTGGGCATGCGCTGCACGTGATCAGGCTTCTCTGCTGAAATCTCTGACATGTTCTGTTAAAGGCATGAATCACACTGAGAAACACTGCTGGAATCCTCAGAAAGCATGAGGCTCCTGACAGTTTGAGATGACAGTGTCCTCATTTGCAGTGCTACTTGATCATTTCATGACTTCACAGTATTTTATGCCAAGTAAGGAGTCGTGCACACACTTCACTTTCAGGGGAGACACCATCAATAACTCCAGAAATATTTTCTTCTAAAAAGAGTGAGGATGAGAATTGTTCAATTTCAGAAACATCGAAGAACTAACACATCTCTGAGATGCAATGGAGCCTGACACTTTCAGGTTATATGGGATGTAAGTTAGTGGGGACAGGCTTTTTACGTAGGTCATTGTGATAAAAGGCATCAAGAGTTTCACAGCCCAGTAGTCCAGTTTTCAGGTTTACCTCCCTGCTCAACATTCCTGTTTCCACTTAGGCTGTTCATAAGCAGAGCATCTTCTTGAGAGGGAATCACTACCTCCATTTTTAGGGAAGACAGTATTTTTCAGCTAGAGATGTTGCTTATGTGACTTTGTCACACAAAATATTGATGAAGAGTGGAAGATGAGTCATCCATACTTAGATTAAATCTAGCCCTGTCTCTTCCAGTTTCAAGTATATTCAAGACTCTTTCCATGTTTTAAAGCCACTTTTCTAAAAGGCACAGCTTAGTGAATCTACTGGCAGATCAGAAGACTGACTTGTGGCAGCTATTCAGTTTTAATGTTTCATACCACGAGTGTTTCATGCAACCAGGAAAATCACACTACTGCACGTCCATGAAGGAACAAACTAAGTGTTCTGCTATCCAAGTCAGCAGAACCAGGATTGGGAGATTTGTTTGCTTGACATTTGTTTGCAAAGTAGAAAATAATGTATCACGTGCAATACTAAACAGGAACTGGTCACTGGCTATTACCTTTGTTTTCTCTCTCCGGCCTTTAACATAAATTGTCACTTTCTTTTCTCTGAAGTTACACTGGAGGTCAACATAGAAAACCCAGATTCCAAGACTTTTGCTCTAACCACAAGTTTGTCTTTATATTATGAATGGGCTGAGCATATTGCTAGGACTAATAACCTATTGATGAGAATTTATCAAGAGGAGACTATTTTCAGTTTATAATTTCAGCAAAGTTTTTCCTCTTTGTATGGAAATTGCCACTTCAGGGCACCTGTATCAAGCTGAGCTGTTAGGATGGGGCTGCTCTAGAGAAGACTTGCATGTTAAAGATACTCCTTTCCATAGGGCTTCCATGAATTCCCTGGCAAAAACTGGAAGGATTATAACAAACAAGCAGGTAACTGCTGGAAGAGACAGGATTGCATCCTTAATCCTGACCAAGTGAGCTGTAATGTCTCATGTGCTGAGCTCCTGTGTGATGCCAGTCACACCACTTTAACCAAGCTTTTCACGGGTAGTCAGGGTTCCTCATTTTCTAGGTGCCTGACTTGGACACTGAAGTCTGATTGCAGAACTATTCACATCTGTAACTGGAGTCACTGGGGGCAAATGTTTTGAAAATAGCAAGTACCATACCAGCGTGTCCAACTTTTCTAGTCAGGCAAGTCCTGTAGTATCGTCCGATGACAGATGAGTTTTTTCTAATGGCAAAACTTCCTCCTCCAAGTATTCTGGTGGGATGGAGCAAGATGCAGTGGGCTCCAGGGCCATTTGAATTGTCCATGTGGCACATCCAGATCATAAGCGTTAGCGTGGGCCTATTCATCTATCTGGTGATAAGAACTGTGGAGAAAACTAAATTCGCAGTGTTTCAGATTCATCCTGACAGTCATATCTTCAACCTTCACTTCTTTGTGGTTTTGTTCTGTATCCTTAGAATAAGAACGGCATTTCTGTCGTAAGAACATCATTCTAAATTGCCCAGACCACTGTCAGAACTCCAGAAGATTCAGCTGGACCTACCCAGAAGCATTTCTAAGGTCACCACGACACCCACCTCACCTTTTTGCAGGCCAATGTACAGCTTGCAAAGCTGAGTCTTGTTTCAACAACATGCTTGGTTTTGCAGATGCTGCCCAGCCTCACTATTTACAACCACACGAGCCCACTGTCAGAACACTTTCCAAGTCTGTAGAGAAGGCAGCCCTACAAGCAGATAGGTCAACGAGAGTTTGCTGTTGATCTGGATACAAGCAGCACTGAGCTCTCGCTGTGCTATCTAAGGGAGTGTCTTTGGGTGCACCCAATTGTTGGCAGCACAATGCTTAAAGCTGGGAAGAGCTGTTGTAAATACACCCAAGGGCTTAAACAGTAGTCTCATATTCTCATTTGGACGTCTAGGTAAACAGCAGCATTTGAAGACTTTGCAATTCCATTTCCCTTCCCTGGGGTGAGAAAAGTCACGTGGACTTTCAGGTCAGGTCCCAGCTGCAGGCAGACCCTCAGCCAGTGTGAGTACACATAGCTAATGTGTTACAGCACTGGGGGGGAGCCTCAGCCTTGAAAGCAAGGCAGGCCATGGAAGCATGACAGCGTTCAAGACAGCGCTTGAGAACAGCAATAGAATTGCATGGTCATACCAGTTCTGATTTTCGTGCTGGGCTGTTTATTTATAGCTTAAAAGCTTCTGCACCATGCTCTTAAAATACACAGGGAAGAGAAAGAATAAAAGACTCTGTCCCATTATCACCCGGGCTTCAGCTTCCAGTCAGTAAATCAAGAGGGGAACCGAGAAAGAAACTAGAATAAGGAGAACACTCTGCTTCCTCCACTGCTACCACTCACTGGTTTTCTTGTGTAGGGTAGAAAACAGACCAAGGTCCCTCTCTTTTCCTGAAACCCTGCTCTGTCACAGGGCTTTTTCTTGTTCTGGCATAGTCTCTTGCTTTTCACTAGCCCGTTGCATCTTACAATCTTAGATAGCACTGGTACTGTTTATCATGTTGCAGCTTTAAGTACAGAACACTTTCCTAAAAAAAGTTCCTACTCCTCACAGCTCTGGAGCAAAGGCTGAGAACACTTCATGAAACCAAATCCATGAGACAAGTTGCTTTTCATAGCGCCCTCCAAATATTCTTTTATAATCTTGTATTTTTAGAAGGCCTGATTCATTACACTAGTGATGTGTCTTAGCTCACACTCAGAGTTGTTAACCCTTCATCATTACAGAACTGTAAAGGCACCTTAAACCCACGGGATTTGCCTAAAGAGAATCACATCCATTTAAAAGATACCTTTTGAACGTTGATACTTTGTGGGGTTTTAAACATGTTCTAAGTTTTCATCAAAACCTTGGAGAAAACTGGCCACATACCCAGAGATCCTGGATGAAAATTTTAAGAATATCACAGATTACGGTAAAGGCTTAAAACTTGCAACAGAAACAGTTCAGGAAATCAGAACTTAACTTCTACCTACAGTAAGCAGAAGACTTAAATGAATCACTGCATGAGTTCAGACAGCAATGAGGGTGCCACTTTGTGCTTCCATAATCTGCTTTCCATTACGTATTTAGATGTTGAAAGTTCTGTGGCAGAGGAAATCTCTTCCTTATACATTTGCACAGTGATTACCTGTCTGAACTTCTTTCCTTTACTGGGGCCTTAATGAGCTGTAACAGCATAAAACAGCAGTAATAAAAAAAAAAATCAAGTTAGCTAAATTCTGCTCTCTCTCCAGAGTGACAAAGACAACAAGAACCAGTGGCTCTTGTTTGCATTAGCTAACTGTGTGAAATGTTGCTGAAACTGCAGTCATGCAATGGGGAAGAACTTGGGTCTCCTGAGAAAACAACTGGCCCCCTGAACTGAGTTCTGATGAGGGTATTCAGATAAGAATTAGAGTTACATATCATTCGGATATACAAAAGACTATGAAAAGAAACTGACTCACTCATGTAAGAAACACTGACCATAGTGCATCAGCTATTAATGCAAAAGAACTATAAGACTCTGGAAGAGAAAATGCAGGAAAGGCGATCTGATAAACTCCTTTCCACCCATTCAGATCTCCTCCCCACTTGGAGCATAGGACCAAGATAACCTGTCAAGTTATTTGCCTTTACCTGCACCTCATGCACAAAAGTCAGTTATCACACAGAAATACAGGCACGTTCACACTCCTACTGAGATTGTTCAGATTGGCACTTACCCTTAGTAACACCCTATTCTAGGTTTCATGATCACTTCTGTATTTTTTTATTTGTAAGAATTCTTTCTTCTTGCTTTTCTTGCTTACTTACAGCTCTCTCCAAGGGTTCCCCTTTCTATACTAATTATACACATCAGCCATGTCTACAGTCTCATAGTTCTCTTATTTAAGTCTACTAAATCTCCCCACACAAACACCCCCAACAGCAATTCACTACTGAAACCTTCTCCTGCTTCAGCTCTGGCACTTTTACCAGATCCACTAGAAATACAGTCTTTTACCATAGTTACAGCTCAGAACCACTTTAGAGGGAGGTACTGTGAGATCCCGCATCTGATTTGTGGTTCTGTAGGAAACAAGTGAAAAATACACTTGGGATGTGACCTGTGTCACTACAGGAGACACCACAGGAGTGTTGCCCTTTCCATCCAAGTGTTGATGGAATACATGAGGAGTTGAGGCCAGGTCATCATCCACCAGAAGTCAATGAGGATGACAGAAAGTACTTTTCAGAGATGCCACAACGGGGGGATTCAGCAGCATCACTGAACTCCACACTGCTCAAGCTGCTGTTCAAATTGGTTGGCTTTGCACAAGTACTTGAGCTGTTCAGAGATTTTGCTTATACAATTTCTGTTGTGTACTTCATCAGAGCTTAATACACCTTCTGTCTCAGAATAATGGCACCATCTTAAAAATATGAATTACTTTCTTTAAAGCATATTGTCTTCTTGAATCCTGGTGGATTCAAGTTACAGGAGATCATGACAATGCAAACAGCAAATGTTGGCTAAACATCGATAACTTCTGTGAGGCCTGGAGTGTGTGCAAGGCAATCACTGGCTACTATTCAATCAGTTTTTAAGTTAGAACTTCTGGATTATAAAGAAATAATGGATTAATCAGAAAGAGATTCAGATAGCATGGCCTAGCTGGCTGATGAAAACAGGCAGCTGAAAGCTTTCAAAGGAAGTATCTCTCAGTAGCTATTTCAGACTTTCCCTTATCTCTTCCTGTTTTAGTATCAAAGCTACTACGTCAAAGGGAATTAAAAGATCCTGTCCTGATTCCAATAAATACGTCAGAAACAAGGAAAAAAATAAAGTAGGAAACTTAAGTTAGTATTTTTTTTTTTCCTATTGAAGAACAATTATTTTTAAAACTCTCTGCCAGACTTACACGTTTATCTGTTTTCAGACATCCTGGAGAAATAAAGCTTAATTCTCAGAAAGAACACTTTACTCCTGAGGAGAAACAGTATTAGTTACAGGAGTAAAAAGTACTGAGGCCAAAGATTTCTGCCTTTAGAACAGGATCTGTACTCCCTGAGACAACCTAGTCGAGCACAGGCACAGCTTGTAGACTGCATTTACACAGCAGGAAACTTAAAATGTACACAACCTTACCAAGGTGAAACAGCCTGGGAAAGCATAGAACTAGAAAGCTTTACCTCCCCAGCTGCCTGAGACTGTAGCATGGCTAGAAACACTGCACAATGTCTCAACAACATAAACAGTTGCTCCTTTGGGTTCAGCTTTACTCACCTGCTCATCATTTGTGAGCTGATAACCTCCAGGAACTGAAGTATCTTGATAGCACTAGCGCAAACCTGGGTTAGCCTACGTTATCCACTGTATCACTGCAAACCACTCACACCTCTGCCTAATTTCTCTAGTGGTTGGAAACAGGATTAGAAAAATAATTGCTTATTTTGGCTCTTCAAGTGGGAAGCCTGCTCTTCAAAGAGATTCATTTCTCTAGAGCGTCCTGTGAAGATAATGTTACCACACTGTGGGCTAACAGCCTGGGACTATTGGGGGGTTCAGCAAAAACAGCATTTCTGTCATGGTTGTTAAGTTTTAAGACAACTTTTTGCCTTAAATATAATTGAGTAGAGGATTTTCTTTTAAAATTTAGATGTTTGTGCAAGTGGATCAGGAAAGCTGAGCCTGAGTACTTGAGAATGTGTCCTTTTAAAATAAATCCACCAGGTAAGTCTCCTTAAGTTTAGGAACTTTTCCACCTTGTCTGATTTCCTGGTACTTGTTCATACAGGTTCTGCCCTGTGAGCATGCCTTTGACTAGCTGTGACACGGCACCTTTCCTTTCAAATGGAGTTTATTTTGAAACTTCTTGCATTTTAAAACCATCTAGACTTCCTTTTAGAAGGGCTTTTAAAGGGCTGAGTCTCTCCTCATTTGTTCAGCTTACTTCAGTGCCCTCGCTTCCACAAAAAAAAATTAATATTGGGTCTTGAGAGCCCTGAAAGTACCTGCATTTAATAAGGAAAAAAGTGTTTTACTCAGAAATGCTGAGTCATTCTCAATGCCTGATTTGGACTAGGTAGAGAATAGGGGGACACACTTGCAGAACTGCATCACAGAACACGAGTGGTGTTCAAGACACAAATCTATGTGTCTCTTCACACATAGGTATGTGTAACTTGTATGAGATTTCAGGGGTTTTTATTGAGACAGAACATCCTTTGCATTTCCAAGCTCTCTTTTGCAGTCTCAGCGCTAATTTTAAATCTGTTCCAACTCAGAGATGGGGCATAAAGCACAACATCCGAATCGACTCCCTTTCCAGGAATGAATCAGCTACCATCTGGATAGACTGGAATTGTCAGCAGCAGTGTCTCTCTGACAGGACTGGGCTATCTCTGCAGTGTTCAAGATAAGGCTGTGCTAGGTCTCTGGAAAAAATAACCCTTTCTTCTTCTTTCTGTCAACAGGTGGCTTATGATTTGACCCTCATTCTTTTAAATCCATTTTTTGCTCTAGATTACAGTTCCTTCCTACAAGAAGCAATAGTAATATTCTTTCATTAATTGTCAGGTTGTTATTTTTAATTCTTCATATGAATTATGATTTGTTACTCTCATTCAACTCTGAAATAATTATTGAAGTTCCACCTTGTGTGGCCTTAGCAAAGCGAATGGGCCCATAGGTGCTTTTCCCACGTACTGCTGATTTTCTGGGCTAACACACATCACGTGAGCCATGCTGGCTGCTGTTGGAGATGCTCTTCACCCTTAGCGAACCAGACATTTCAAAGTCATCATAAAGATGTTTAATCTTAAACGGTTTATGTATTGTTTGTGCAATTTCATGTGGTACTAGATTACTTCTTTCAGCGTTGGTCAGATGTGTCCGGGAGACCTGTTTACAGTACTACAAGCCTGGATGTCATTGTTATTGACCAGAAATGAACCAACCTGGGAGCCTGCTCTGCCAGATGTGTAAATCCCTTGAGAGGCGGTGCTGCGCGGCCTGCGCTCTGCCCAGCGCTGTCTCCAGGCATCAAACGGTACTCGGTCAGCAAGCTTTCTTTTACAGAGCACCGAAGAAAGGCGGCCAGCAGCCAGGCACTAACTAAAGTGGCTTTAAATTCACTCTATGCATAGTCTTTCCTCCTTTCAGAACTTTTTAGGAGTCAAGCAAGAACACGCTGGCAGCCCCAGGGGGGGCCTGACTCCCCGGGAGCGCTGAGAAGGCCGCAGTGGCCTCGGAAAGGCGGACAACGCCAGGACCCTTCTCGTGGCAGCGGCAAATCCCCCGCGTTCGCTCGGCCTCTCCGAGCGGGAGGGCCCGTCCCTGGCGGGAGGATTTCGTCGCCAGCCATCTCTGCTCGCCCGCCCGGGGCGGGCTTCCCCTCAGCCGGGAGGCAGCGGGCGGGCCGCCCTCCCCGAGCCGGCCCGTCGCTGCTCGGAGCTGCCCCGGCGCCCGTCCTCCCCTCCCCTCCCCGCCCCTCCTCTCTCTCCTCTTCTGCGCGGCCCTTTGCGCCGCCGGAACGTCAGCGGGAATTTCCAGCCAGGAAGTGCGGCGGGCCGGGGGGCAGGGGAAGGCGGGGCGGAGGGTTAGGCGGGCGGCGGCCGCGCAGGCCGGTGCCGCTTGGCCGCCCTCGCCAGCGGGCCCGCGGAGGGGCGGGCGAGAAGGAGGGAGGGGGAAAGTCCGCGCGGAGCCAGGGCGCGGGCGGCGCTGGCGGCGTCACGCCGGTTACATGGCGCGGCGCTGAGGGACGCGCGGCCGGGACCCGTCAGCGGCAGACGACGACGAGGCGCCAGCAGCCGTGCCCTGCCCTGCCCCAGGTGAGCCCCAGGCGGCCTCTGACCTGCAGCTCGCCGCCTTCTTTCTTCCGCGCCCTTCCCTCGCTGCCCGTTCGCCGCCGGCTGCGCTTTCCGCGGCCCGATGCGGGGCGGGAGCGGGCGGCTGCGCCCTGCCCGGGGCTGGGCTGGGCGCTGGGCAAGCGCTGCGGAGGGGGTGGCGGACCCCGGAGGGAAGGTGCGGTCGAGGGGAAGCGTGTCCCCCGGGCCAGCCCCACGCCTCGGGGGGCCGGGCAGCCGCTCGCCTGCGACCTCGGCCCGGGCGCGGACCTTCCGCTGAAGCGGCGGCAGCGATTGCCGCGGGGTTTGCCCGCGCTCGGCCGGGGCGAGCGAGGGGAGGAGGTGGGCGACCGGCGGCGGGACTCGGGGGATTGCGGTGCCTGCCGGCCGGGGCTTCCTAACCAGGAAGGGGTGTCTGTGGAGGACTGTCAAATAAAGGGGAAAAAAACACGTTGGAAGCCCAGCTTCTGCTGGGGGTATAGCAGGTGCTGCCGTTAGGCTTTTGGTTTCGAAGGTGCCCCAGGCGCGGAGTGGACTCGGCTGTGGGGCAGGGGCCGGCTGGCCCTGCACGAACGGGCGTTCGCCGGGCGAGCAGAGCTGTGCTGCTGGCAACTTCTGCTGTCCCAGGCTTGGGTGGGGCTCGCCGAGTGACACAAGCTGTATAAATAAAAGCAGCTTTCAAAAGGAGTAAATAGCGAGGGGTTTAGAGGCGATTTAGTAGTAAGTGATGAAACTGAAAAGTTCTCACCGTGACGAGGAATATTATTAGACTGATTGTTCTGTTACAGTTGACCTTAAAAACAAGAATATTCAACTTTACCTCACCACGATTGTTGGTTTTGGGTTTTTTTTTTACTTATTTGAGGGTAACTTTGATAAAGAAGCACTATTGACTTCTGTGAACATAAAATGAAGTAATGACATAGATGAGTTATGTGTTCTTTGACTGTTCATCATAATGCAGTGTACTGCTATGTCATGTCTTTTTCAGTCGTTTTAAAGCGCTGATCATATTTGACATGTTTTGTGCGTCACAAGCCCTCTCTGCGTTTATTCTGTTCACAAAGCACGTTAACGCCAAGTGGGTGAATTCTCTGCCACATCACCTTGTGCCTTATGTGCTGTAAGGTCCTGCAACCACCGCAGTCAAGCTCCCAGCACAGGGTGGAAAATACAGCACTCTGTTCTCACTGACAGCCGGAGTCTCTGTACTGTGTGCTGTGAAGTATCAACTGTTGAAATGGTATTTTTGTTCTTTCAGGAGTGAAGGTAGCTGCCCATTATAGGAACGAATTAACCAAGACGTCATTCTAAGACGTCATCCTGTCTGTAGTGTTTTGTAATCTACAGGAATGACTGCAGTTTGAGAAAATGAAAGAGGAAAAAGAAGCTTGTAACTATCCAGAGGCAGATCCTCTATTCTGTAAACTCCCCTGGCTCAAGAACTTAACTGATAGTTACACTGAAATATTATTGTCAGGATCTGCCACAGAATGTGGAGATTTCAAGGCAACACAGTGCTGAAATACGTGCAAGATCTGTTAAATATTTAATCTGTATTATTAAACAGAAGGGAAAAAGCTTTATACTTTCCACCTTTGGTCTCTCTTAAAAAAAGAAATGTCAATCAGGAACAGTAATCAAAAAATGAAAATACTTTCTCATGCAAGTAATGAATATACTTGGGGAGAGTTGAGGTTGTAAAACTGACAACAGCTTTGGGTCACTTTGTGTCATGTTATGTTTTTAAACAATAATATTGTAGCAGATAAATTCCATACCTGTATTTGCTGTTCAGTCAGCACCTCGGTGAGGTTTTCGTAGCACGTATCTTCAAATCAGAAATTTTTGCTGGAAAAATAAAAAAGTGTGATGAGAGAGAGAAGGAGGGAAGCTTGGGAGAGGGTGAGAGGGTGGAAAGCAGGCAGTGACACTTCATTTATATGCACATTCAAAGATTTCTGCGTCATTGCTTGAAAAACAGCAATTTAATAGTTTCTCAGGATGTATTTGACTTTTCAAATTAATGGATTCATTAATGGATACCTACAAATAAATACTACTGTCCCAGACTTGCTAGCTGATGGATTTTTGAGTTTTCATAATAACAATACTTCTTTTAATCATTGTCTTTTCCCAAAGTCTCCCCGTGATGCTGTTTCATGAATGTGAGAACTCCAGAGATCAGTGCAGTTAGGAATTCATGTTACCATGCTTATTGCTGAGTCTGGAAGGACAGAGGAACCAAGTGTGAAGGCCCTTGAGTCTCTACTATCAAGGATGCTCTATGCTGGCTAGAAAGTTCAGGTTTCTCTCAGTAGTTAAAGTCATCCGAAATGTTTTGAAGTTGCAGAGATAGGGGGAAAGACAATATATTTTTTACTAACTGAAGAGTTGGTTTCTGATGTTGGTAGTGATAGGAAATTCTGTGGTCGTCAGAGAGTCTGGTTAATGACAGTGTACTTGCTAAAATCTTCTCACCTTTTGGTGCTGTAAATGCTTGTCAACTCTAAATGTGGAAGTATTAGTCTGAAAGAAAATTATCACTCGTTTCCCTAAACAGCTAGTGAAAATTCTTCACTTAGTTTAGAAATTATTTTTTATATATATATTTATATATATATATTGGTTCTCAGACACGAAATAATGGAGCTGTTATAAAACAGAGAGAATGTCTCAGGCAAATAATGAAAAAGGAATTCCTGGTCTTGGTCACTTTTAGCTCAGACACAGGTATTTGAGAAGTGAAAGTTGTAATTTGCCGCCCTTTGAGTTGTGAACCTTTTCTGAAGTTTCACGTTGATAAGATCATGGTGCTGGGTGTCATTAACTGTGCCCTCAGGTCAGTCAGGCACTAACTTACCCTCTGATTTTGAGCATAAAAATTCAACGAGGTCTTCTCCAGTGCTTTCATTTAAACATAGCTGTTTTGCTGAAGCACTGTTGACAGTTTCAGAACTAAGGCCTTAAAAGTTGTTTCAAATCATTCTGCTTTTAAGGTAATTCCTTTGTTTAGGATTTAGGTGGAACTGACAGACCATATATGTGGGGAGGAAGCTACTATTGCTACACCTAGCTTTTTTTTACCCCTTTTGACTTTTATGTTCTTTTGGAAAGCAGTGCCAGATACGGCTTTTGGTCTGGGTTGGGTTTTTGCTTCATCTCAAATGCAGAATTAGCTAAACTGAAATACCCCTGTATTTCGTTGCACCCTTCAAGCAAACTGTACTGGTATCAACAAATCAAGAGCAAAAGTAGGTCTGAGTTGTGTGGTGTCAGGGTTTTTTTTGTTTGTGGTTTGTTTTTGTTTTTTTTTAATTTTAGAGATCATCTTTCTGTTTAAACAGTTACGGGCAGATTTTAACACACAAATTAAAAACAAAGTGAGCAGCTGATTTTTGGGTCTCATTGGTTTAGTCTGTTTTCTCTTGTGTCTTGGGTTACTGTAGAAAAATTGAGGCTGCAGGAGTTTTACTGTTTCTTTGTAAAAAAGGAAAACCAACAAGAAAAAAAAAGGAAAAAATAAGTCTTAGTAACCACTTTGAACTTGTAGATTTGCAACCTAGGTGCTGGATTCGGTTCTGTCTGTTTGGTTCCACTTAACTGGTGTTATTTAACTGACCATTTCTGTCAGGTTAGGTTTTCAGTGGCTGCTCGAAACCAAAGGACGCTGACAATCCCTTAGCTCACTTCTGTGATTGCAGTGGTAACAGCCCTTGCTATTTTCTGAGCCCTCTTCTGTCACCGCTGTTGGTGAAATGAGGGACTGTGTCTTCAGTAAGACCCCAGAACCTGTGTGGAAGCACCTAGTGATGCAGCAAACCTTACGTGAATCGGACTTCGGAATTCTTGGGCTTGCTTGTTACTTGGCTTCTCAGAAATGCTCTTCCTCCACTTCCCTCAAAGGAAAAGCTTTGCTGTTTAATACTGATGATTCATTACACTGAAGGCTTATTAAGTGGGTATGTGTGGCTTTTTAAGTTAACGTTTTACTTTGGTGAATGACTTTGTACGAACCAGAACCATTTCTAAATAGTAATTGATTCTTTTTAATCTGTAGGGAAGAGCAGCAGCCTTTCAGCATGCTATCAAGATTAGTTCAAGCAGCATTACCACCTCACGTGGCTAAAATACAGCGCAGTTCCTAGAGTTGTTTTGCTGTGTTGCACCTCAGTGTTTTTACATCTCTTTAGCATTATACATATACCAGGCTATGTTTGCCATGTATTTGAATACTGTTTATTCCTTTGGCTTAAGCTGCTTTGAATGTGTTGTAACAAAAACATTCTGACTTTATTCTGACAGTATCCTGGAAAAACAGTTTCTATGTTAGTGCATTTTAGTGTTTCCTCTTGTTATTTCACTGCTTTGATATTTGGGAAAGGAATAATACAAAAATTGTAAAGATACTTAAATAAAGCAACCCTTCAGGTAGACCAGTTGCTCTTTGCAGAGTGAGTTTCCTCAGGTTAGGAATTTTTCTTCAAATGTAGTCATTCCTTGGTGTAATAAATTGGGCGTAGATTTCCTACAATAATTCTGCACCCAACAATTCTGATGCAGAGCATCACACTTCTGAAATCTTTTTCATACTTGTGATTGAATTTCCTACATGCTTTGTGGTTTTTATGCTGTTGTGTAATAATGCATCTGCTCATGACTGCAAATATTCGAAAAATTCAACTTAAACAGTGTTTTTAATTTTAAAAATACACAGCCAGAACTCCCAGGTCCCACCCAACAGGAAATATAAGCAGACTTAATTAATAACAAGAGGAGGCAATTTGTGTTGTTATGCTAGGAAAACAAACAGTGTCATTTAGGGTTACGTGGTGTTATTGCAGCTGCAGCAGTCTGCGGATGAGAAAAAGTCTGTAGAAGAAGGTACTACCTTTGATAAAAACCCCTCTCTGCACGAAGCTTTTCTCACTTGTGTATTGAAAAATTATACTTAAATCTTTATTCAGCAGTTACATATCTGTGTAAGGGAAAGTAAAAATACAACTTCCATATGCTGCTTCATGGAAAGTGAGCATTGTTGAATTTTATACTGAGAATACGGTTTCCCCTGCACTCCCAGGTGCTGAAGTTATAGGTGGGAGAAGAAATGTTAGTAAACTTTTAACATTTAAAAGCAAATTTCAAGTCTGTTTCATTACTGAGTTAAAATAATAAAGCTGATGGGGCTTCTGGCCAACCTGCCTGAGTTAGCAATCACTTCTCATGGTTTTAAAAATGCTTTTTCTTTCCTGTTTGTGCTAAATTGATCTCTGCCAATGTGAATGAAAGCGCTGTGTGATGTTCTCTTACTGGTTGGGTTCTATTTGTATACTCTGTATTTCTCAGAATGCTGTAGATGTTTATTGCCTCTTCTTTTGAATAATCTGGGGATTTACTACCCATGGCACCTTTTTTTCTTTTATTTTAAGAAGAAAAATATGTATAGCCTGCATTTTCCCAAGTTTTCCAGACTGTTCATCTAAATGATAAATATTTGGTCCAGTCTTAACCTTTGCCTGAGGACTTCAGAAACAGTGTTTACTAGAGTGGAGGCAATCAAAACGAGTAGTTGAGAATAGTGTAAATAGACCAACTCTTGGTAAAACCTTTTCTGTGTTAAGATTTTGCTTGCTAAGTATTTGGGAGGAGGATGTCTCTCTTTTCCCCCTCCAGAACATTTTCTTCTGCAGCAGCTTCATTGATGGCAGCGCAAGGTGCTGGTTGCTAACAGCAGTCAGAGGTTAGCTGTGTGGAGTCCTGCTCTAAACAGGTTTGGACAATGGTACATTTCTTGTAACAACAATGGGATTTATTTTTCTTGAGAAAAGCATCTCTTATTCAGCCGTAACAAATTAAAGTCCTTAGAAGGACATGCACTTAAGGACATGCATTAAAGTAAGGGCTCTCCATGTAGCTGCTGTAGGTTCATGACTCAGCTTGAGTGTTGTCTGAAGACCTAAGCCTGTGTGTGTGTGTGGCCTGCTGTGTTGTGCAGGGGTAGAAAATAGCAGTTCTCAGGGTTCTTTTTTTCCCTCTCCCTGGGCTTTTCTATAGAACATATTCTGCACCAGAGGTTTTTGCTCAGGCGCTGTACTCCTGGTACTCTGGGAAAAATAACTGGGTTACAAGGCAAAAATAAAGTGCGAGGTGAAGTTGAGAGGAGGTGGCCAGAGCTGAGGTGAAAGGCCAGGCACTGAAAGGGATGGGCAGCATCCTGACTTTGAAGGCTTGAGACTAAACATCTTGGCTCAGTGTCTCTGTTCTGCCAGAGCAGCCTGCTCTGTCCTCTAGCTGAAATCATCTCGGCAGCTCTTGTCCTGCTTCCAGCCCTGACCCAGCAGCTTGCAGCATCTATTGCACAATATATTTCCCAGCATCTCCATTTGGGAAACGCTGATCTCTAAAACAATTATCTCTGTACAGACAGAGGTTATGTTTTGCAAAGGAAAGAAAAATGAGGCTCGAGGTGGATAGTTGCCACTAGAAGTAGTAAACAATACCAGGTAAAACACATTGCAGAGACTGGTCAGTATAACAGTTACTGTTTCTACCTCATTGCAGAGCTGCTGCAGGACATCAGGGAATTTGATGCTGTTCCTAACAACACAGTTCTCCATAATCAGAGAGCCTGATGTGTTTTATAGCCCTGATGTAGCAAAAATATGCTTAACATATAATCTATAAAACACAAATATCTTTGCCTCTCTTTCATCCTTATTCCTCTCTATGTTTAATAGTCAATGAGGAGCATAAGCACAGTGAATGTCATTGCTTTCATTCAATGTCAAGTTTAAGAAGTTTACTTTTATCAGGTAAATTCCAATAAAAGCCAGGTTAAAGAGGAAAAAAAACCACTCTGCTAGAAAACCTGCAGGAAGAACTGTGCTTTCAGTATATCAGGCCAGCTGAAGTGGAATTATTGAGTTTCTCATCTTGGGGCTTGCTTTTTGAATCTCAGCCTTGAAAAGTGTAAAAGAGATGAGTGGCTGATAGGAGTTTCCACCCAGCACCATGCTATTTTATGATGAGGCAGAGCTTTGTGCAGTAGAGTAGTTGGTGATACTGTTTACCCTTCATCTCTCCAAACTGATTTTAAAGAAAAAAAAAAACAACATTTATATTCAAATAACATAGAGTAGAAGTAGAGACCTGCTTACCATTTCTCTCTTTGAAGGTCTGGGAAAGGAAGTACATGTCATGTTTTGGGTATTTTTTTTCCTCTGGTCCTATGTGAAATGTTAGCTTCATCAGTAAGCACGCTGGTGCACTTTAAAACATGGATAGATTTGGGGTACTGAAGCTCAGATATTTGGGGTGGGGTAGGGAGTGGGGGTGGGTGTTCAGCTATTTATGGTAATCCTCTCATGATTTTAGTTCCTGCTTGTATGAATAAGAAATCTTCCTAGTGACTACATATAACGTTCAGGTTTTTAGCCAGGCCAGTATGAGAACAAAGCTAGAAAGAAAAAGAATGAAGTTTTGGTTTTTTTAAAGGCATAAAGCTGCTGGGTGAGATGTCTGTAACTTTTCAGAAACAACTACTCCCTGTTTTCAGAAATAACAGGACTATTAGTGTCTGAATCAAACCTTAAAGCTTGATTCTTCATAGGTGACAAAGTTTGCACTGGGTTATGCTTGTCTGTAGGCAGGTAATGGGAAGAAGTCCCACTCCCTGTTTGTACGTCTTGGATCGGCTGCTGCTGTCAAAGAGGAAAATGGTTTACCTCATTTTTAAAATTCAAGCCAGAAAGTTGAAGAGAAATGATGAGGACCTGGACTATCAGAGATCAGAGGGCTAAAAAAAGTCAGTCAGAGAAACCGATCTTTGTTTTTTGAAACATAGTTAGATCCAGTGGATACTGGAGAACAGCAGGAGAGAGATCTGAAATCCAGTAATGAAGGTGAATAGAAATGAGAATTCTTGTTCCTACATTAATTATTTTGTTTCCATTTAAAATGTCTGATCCTTTTGAAGCTTTAGAACAAATATTCAGAATACAATAAATGAACTCATGTTCTTCCAACTGTTTCTACTTGTACTTGGTATTATTTGGTTATAGAGGAGGAACAGTGATGCAGAATAACTGATACTGTTTGCTTGGCTGAGGGATGCAACCCCCTCATCCTCCATATCTGTGTATGTATATCCATCTCCCTAGATCATTTCTCTTTCTTCTTTTCTTAACCTTTTTCCACTGTGGCAACTGACCCACTGTGAGGAGAAAGGAACTATGCACACACACACTCTTGCAGTCCCTCAGGAGGCACAGCTGGCTGGGTTTGGACACCTTTAGCTGGATTTATGTTTTCCCATTGAGCAAGGAGCTAAATGATGTTCCTTCAACCACCTTTAAATTGAAACACTAAAAAATGCTGTGAGTTAAAACATTTAGTTTCCTGTGCCTTCAGATGATCTCCAGGGTAGAGGGTGTCATGGTCGATTGTGGTCTGAAGGTCTAGGGTGGGGTGTTTTTTTTTTATTGTAGATGTAAGTTTGCAGTATGGTTTGTGGGAATTGAGAATTCTGTGGGAAGCAGGTATATATGGTAACATGAGCTTCCACAAACCAGTTGTAATCCCAGTCATCTTTAAATAAGAGAGAGATAGTTTTGACTTGACTTCTCTAAGGTGCAAACACAGCTTGGATAAAAACAATCTGCCCCAAAGTACAGCTCATGTAAGGAGAGAGTGAACAAAGCTACTCGTGGTAGATGCTAATCTTACCACGTAATGCATGTAGGAAAGGTGCTTAGGAACTCAAGCAGTAAGGGAAGAGACCAATTAAAAATAATACAATTAATGCTAGTGTCAGTTTTTCTGCAAGTCTCTTTTTGGTTTTTAATCATGTAATTGGAATTGCCTCCATTTTCTTGTTAGAAGAGGAAGCTGTGGGATCTGTTAACTCAATAAATCCTAAGGAAACAAATTCTGTTTTGGAGGCAGGGCTGCTGGAATATATTTGTCATTTGTTTGGCTTTGGAAGAGGACAAACCCTATAGTGAGAGTGGTTTCAGTCATTTAGAGGGGTCATCTTATACTGCTGGGTTAATTTTTGTCTAGGTCCTGAAAAGGCAATCAGGTGTCAGTTTGCATACACGAAGGCTTATGTTTGCACATCTAAATCATCCTGTGTTTATAATGAACTGCCTCAGCGTTCAAGCCAGAGAGTGTCTTTAACCTCTTCTCCCAACCACTGCAGCTGACTGTTGAACACACAAGATCTCAAGTAAGAGACAAGTGGTTTTGGTGGGAGAGAGATTGTGTTTAATACCTGGTCAGAAATTCATTAGTAAGCACCTGCAGCAACTGGGTGGTATGTGAGTAGTTACCTGCTGCTTCTGAGTGTAATGTTCCTCTCAAGTGACTGCTGGTTTGCTGTCATGACATTGTTCATTGCATTGGCCAAAAGCCAGAAATGACCATTTTGATCAGGTGGAACTGAAGGACAGCTTCAGATGGATGTAGGTTTTATTTCTGTATGGATTCTAATTTTTATATTAAAGTACTTTAAATGAAAAGTTTTCAGAAGTTTTGTCTCTGCAGTATTTTTCCCACTTTGTTGAAGCTGTGTATTGTAGAACTGTAACTGGGACCAGGGAGAGTAGCAGGTGTGAGAAGGGCCCTTCTCCCACAGAGTTCTGCTGGGGAGAGTGATGCAGCCTGAGAAACCAGAGTAGGGCAGAGATGATAGAAAATGCTGCTAAAGTTATCCTGCTGGGCTCACAGAAAAAGCTGTGAGATGCTTTGTTTGAAAGCTTTGCAAAATATACATTTAGCAAGCAAACAAGTGGGCAGATGCTACTTATATTAGCTCCTCAAGATCTTTTTTTTCTGGCCAAGCATATTTAGCACGTTATCTGGGTACTTTAGGTATTCTGGAAATCAATTTTGCATATGTGACTCATGGAATAATATGTGATTAAATATGAGAGACCACAAAATGAGATATTTAGGCCCAGATTTTACTCTGTCTATGCAGAAGAAATCTGGCATTTGCACTCGCAGTTATTAATTGGTGTGCATCGGCAGGGTAGATATTTTCTGGTGCTTCCTAAAAATGCTGGCTGTTGAGGTCTTCAGATCATTTTCTGGAATAGCTAAACCTTTAACTGGGAAGCATTTGCCAAAACCTAAATTACAACTATTTCAGTGATCTCAGTAACTTGTCAGTTGGTGATGAGGGCTATATTCTTTCTATGGAATGGAATGTCAAGTAAAGACAACTTGGTCAAGTTTGTTGTGCGCTGAAGGTTTCGTTACGCTTTGTATGTTGACTTTTCCCATACAGATTGATAATGGCAATAGGAAATTACTGATGAAAATAATGATTTGCAGAATATGTCTGTAAGATAAGGCTGTTGATTGGTATTTTTCATGTTGCTGAAATCCTGGTGTATTAGGTAATGAAGTACAGCATGGGTGGCTGTGGCTGCTTTTTATACCTGTCACTTGTTTTTGGCTGAAATCTTATGATTATAGATTTGGTATTTGCTCAAATACTACAAATAAATATTACCCAGTAAATATTTCTCTACAATTGACTTATGAACAGGTGAATACTTTTCTAGTCTGAAAAATAATTTTAGCTCTCAGACCTCTTTTTCCTGGAAGTCATCTTACTATTAAGTGTCCCCTATTTCTCCATTTTAATTTTTTTTTTCATTTACTGCTTGTGTGGGATGGGTGACTAGATGTTGTCTTTCGAGCTTGTTAACAAGCTGAGTTGAACCTCTGTCAAGGTGAAGTACTTGAGTATTCCAATTTTCTTTTTTATATTTGCCTTTCTAGTTCCTGTAGAAGGTAGAGGGTGACTCAGATTTTCTTTACTGGTTTACTGATCGCTTGCCATTCTCGTAGGGCAGCAGGTTTTCACAGTTCACTTTGCTTTGCTGGAAAACATGGCTCACGTTCATCGTGGTGGAATTTGAGGGCCAGTGACATGTTTCTATCTTCTTTTAGTTATTAGCTTTATTTAAAGCATCTGCCTGCCTGCAGACGTGAGTCTCAGGAAATAGTCACTACAGTTATTTTCAGATGTTGCCTTGGAGAGCCTTTTTTAGTAAGATCAACATAAATAAAATTGCAATTCTTTCAATAACGTCTACATGAAAGGAAACAACACTGACCTTTTATAATAGACCTAATAAATTCCTAGGGAAATTTCCAGGATTTGCTGCTGGCCCCAGGAGAACTAAGCCAGGCTAAGCATTCCCAGGGTCAAGCATTTACATGTAGACCCACGAGAGAGGGTCAGGTGTGTTGCACATCTGCAGTTGTCATTGTAAGCACTGAGCTGTTGTGGCTGCCAAGCACTTGTGGACCTCTGGAAATCAAGGTCTCCAAAAATAGTCAAATGTTTGACTCCTCTTTTTATTTCAAGAAAAAATATTGGCTGTTCTTTCTTAGGCATCTCTATTTTGCATTTAGTTGTACTTGACAAGAAAACCACTCGGGTTCACTCATTCGTGCTTTTGCTAAACTGTGATAAGGATTTTGCCTGAACTCCAAAGGCAGAATAGTCAGAACTAAGACAGAAACAATACCTCATTTGAATAAATTTTGACTTCAGGACTTGGGCTTTGTAATTTTTAGTTGCTTGAGAGCAGGTAATGGAAAATCCTAGCTGTAGCCTGACCTGGTCTTAGCCTTCCCCCTTAGCTTCCCCTGAGGAATTTTAAGAGTATTTTAGAAGTTGTTATTATTACAAGTTAAATAAGAAGGGTCAGAGATGGGGCTTTTAACACTAGAGTTTTTCAGGTTTCTCTATTGTTGTATATGGAAAAAAAAAGGTGTTCTGATCATGCTTTTGTGTTTCAGGACTAAAAATGGCAGGAGAAGATTCCTATATTATGGGAGTGTCTGATCCCCAAGTAAGTTATTTGTGTATTTTCAGTAACCCTGTACTCTCTCCTCGCTCTCCATTTTGGCTTCCTCTCATATTGTCCTGTCATTTCCTAGGCTTAACAACAGAAAGATATAAAACCATCCTAGCTACTGAAAGAAATCAGGTTTGGAGAAATCTGGAGTGTTGGGTTTTTTTCCTCTGGTTTTTATGTGATCTGTAAAGTGCCTTCCCACTGGTGAAATGGCTGGCAAGGAAAGGAAAGCCGTTTTTATGCCCTGCCTGTAACACTTGCTCTGAAATTTCCCCTGTGGTGGACACTGGACTCTATTGGAAAATAGAGCCCCTTATGCCCTAACAGACCCATTTGTGTCATTTTTGGTGCAATTTGCATTTGCCCCGGGGAGGATGACAGTGTTCTTCACTCACACAGATCAGTAGGCCTGGCTCTTCCGGAGCTCTTCCTGATCTCATCGGGTTATTTCACGATTCATGTGAATTGTGAGAATGGTGCTTGGCTGAAAAGTTTCAGTGAGGAATAGATCATTTCTACTCACCTTAATTTCCAAAAAGCAACTGTGTTCTCCTTTATGCTTGCTCCACTTTGGGCAAAGACAGATTTATACCTAAAAACAGTTACAGTGAGTTAAGATGTGTCAGTGTTAAAAAACAAACAAAACAACCAAACAAAAAAGCCACAAACCCAAACTTTAAGCTGGATATACTGTTTTCTTGCATTAGAGCTTGTAAATATATTTACATAAGGGGTTTAATCACACAAGTGGAAGTGAAAACTCCCAGGTTCTCAGCAGTGCCTTGGTCAAGACATCTAGGGTGAGATGTTCAGAATTTACTGTATGAGCTGTTTTGAATATACAGTTATTAGTGCATGTAAGCAAAATGTGTGCTTAGAAACTGTGCTGAGCTTGGTGCACTCTCATGATACTGGTGAAACTTGGTGAGTTTATTATTAAGCAACCTTTGCTTGCACTGCTGTTGCCAGAAAATAAAATTAAAGATAGATATAAATTGTTTATGTACTGCACTGGGGTGTTTGCAGTTTCAATATTATCAGAAAGCTTTGAAAGTCTTTGCCAACGCTTTATGAAATGACAACTATCTGTAGTAATGAAGAGTGTGTTTTGTTTTGCTGCAGATGTTTGCAATGGATCAGCTCATGGGAATGAATGCTTTATTTAATAACACAAATTACATCACTTCAGATATACCACTACGAACAGGTAGGAACCGTTGCTGTTTGATTTTGCTGTTGCCCAGCTGCTTCTTCCAGCTTGTTTCTTCGTGAAGTTCTTTTCAGAGGCTTTTTTGTTCACACCTTGTAGTTCATAATATCAGATCCCAAAGTTGTCAACTACAGTTTTTACTCCACCTGTATGCATCTTTCTTACTGTCATGAAATTTTCCACAACGAGGCAAATCTGAAAGTTTCAATTACTTAAAAGGTTTGAGTGACCAAAGAACTTTGCATGACCTCTTTTTAGAAATGATTTTGTTTTCTAAATTTGCATCTTCAGTGACCCACATGTTTGTATTGCTAGTTTTCAGAGGGAAATGTGTACTTTTTTTGTTCTTCTGAACAGTGTTTCCTTTTTTGTAGTAATTCTTAAGGTGCTTGTTTTTCAGTAATAAAATGTAGAGTATATTCAACTTCCTGTATCATTCGAATCTGTTTTTCCTTCTTGGTGACTTCTCTGTTTCCTGTAGAGTGGCAGTCTGGTATTAAAAGTATCTAACAATTTCCTGAATAATAACACTGCTCTGAAAGTGTAGAGACAAATTTTGCAACCAACTGCTGAAAATATTAGTGTTCTGCAAAGGGCTGATACGCAGCCTCCCAGTATGGTTCCAGAGGAGAAATACCCAATAGAAGTGTGCTGTATTGCAGCTGGTATTAGCTACTTGATCAACCTTGATCTGGTTTTGCTTATTACATTTCCTTATAACTATTACTTCTTGTTTGAATTTAGGAAACTGTTTCTCCTGCTTAGTTTATTAGAAAAACTGATATGAAAGCACAAAGGAAATAAAAATGTATTGAAGTGTATGAAGTTTTTTCCAATATATATCTCCAGTAATGTATTTCCAATATAGCTATTAATATCTTTTAACACAACATCTTCCTGTTGTTGATGTTTGACTCTGTTGCATCAGGAGTCAGTGCTGGTATCTTCTGTATTGCAGATTGCTTTCTTTTGTTGAAAATGCAAATCACTTCTCTTTGCAATATTTGGTACACTCGACAGCAGTGAAGGTGTGAAGGGTAAAGTGAAATAAGCAATTAGCTTTTTACTTTGTAAAATTCCAGCCTAAAGTAGTAGTAAATGCTGATTTTAAAATAGAAGTTAGGGCATGTTTACTGGTTTAAACCATACTTCAGTTTCCTTGATGGAATAGTAGCGAGGAAGGATCGAGAAACACATACCGTACTGATGATTTTGTTTCAAGATAAAATGTTCTGATGAGCAAAGCTCTTGACAAATTTGGAGAAACATCCAACAAAGTAATGTTGCAATAATTTGTTTGCAGTGTGTTTTTATTAAGGCAGAAAAGATTGTTCAGTAAGATTCATCTGTGCAGGCTTAAAGGGCTTGTGCGTTGTATACCAAGAGGTTTTTTCAGCCGTTCTCCCAGAGTTTCTGTGGAACAAATAAGATTCTTGGAATTTTGATTTCTCCATAATGATCTCTCTTACATGTACCTTTTATTCTATACTCCTCCTGCCAGATTCATTCCGTAGAAATTATTCAGATATCTGGTCCTGTCTAAACTGGAAAACAGCTGGGTTTAAAGCCATGTCGGGGCGTCAAGAATTCACTGAGCTCTGCAGTCGGAGAAGACTCTCTCTAGGCTAAGTCTAGAACTAACCCCAGTTTGCAAAATTGCTTAGAAAACGCCTTTTTTTTTTTTTTCTGTAATAGCACTGCTCTTGTCTACTGCTGCACTATGGGTGGCAAGTTCCCTGTGTATAAAATGGGATTTAATAAAGGATCATGGATTTCAGGTTATGACAAACAGAAAGTTTGATGCTGCCATAGTGATTTTGTTTCTTGAGTAGTATCACTGTAATGGTCATTATTATGTACTAGCTCTTCAGTTATAAGCTAATATAATAATTTATATATCGTGTTTTAGTTGTTCCTGAGCAGGAACCAATAATTTCTTTCTACACAGGAAGGCTAGTTAAAAATGCACAAAGGATTTTCCAAAAATACTTCCAGCTGAGATACAGAGAGGGTGAAATAAGTGTTCGAAAAAGGATTTTTCTCTAGGACAGTTGGCTGATTTAAACAGAAAGAACCAAAGGCATTACTTGTTCCTCAGGATTTGGTGTGGTGCCTGCATCTTTCAGTCTGTGCATTCATAAATGCACAATGTCAGGCTTACTACATTAGCAGGCAGGTTTAATATGTAACTTGGATTGCCATATCATGCCAGCGTAGCTGAATCAACAAATAGCTGGGGAATTTGGGGACTTTCTGATGATTGATCTTCTGCTGTTATGTTAATATTTACAGTAATAGTAGAAAACCTTTGAGATGTCGGGACAAGGATTTTCTCAATGGAGTTGTCAGTGCTCAGGTGTCTTTGCTCACTTCTTTGTCTGTCTCAGGTATGTCGGTTCTAAGTTAAAATTAGGCTTGGTTATTTTGGCTCTGAAGCTGTAGCAGTGACATGGTTCAAGTTCTACATTTACATCTAAATCTAGAGGGAGAAGTTGTCTCTGCGTGCCTTTGTTGACAAAGGGATGTATCTGTAACAAGTGCTGTAACAGTGGAAACTACAGGACTGAGCTGTGTGTTTAAAACACCAGCGGCAGCAGTGGCCACGCGTCACAAAGTGAGCCCCGTGCTTGGCTCATTGCAAAGTTTCCTGCCTTTGAGAGGTAGGTACTGATCCTCAGTGGCACCGGGGATGGAGGGAGCATTATCCATGGCACATAGTGAGGCAGTGTAAAAGCAGATACACTTCAGTGTGATGTCCACTGTGTGGTGGAGGGAGAGACCTATGCCTTAAATCAGAGAGGAAATGGGCAGAGCTCTGAGCAAAGCATTTTTTCATTTGGGGTGTTTCTTCCTGGTGATACAAGGCCATCTACAAACATGGAGCATAGCAATCTGTGTGCCAGTTAGACATGGTTTGGGGAACTGGTTAACTGGGTTTTAGGGGCTCTGATCTAACTAGCTGTTGGCATTAAGGTGGTAACCTGTGAAGTTGAAGCAGGGCCATCAGCAACTGATCAGTTTTGCCTGGAGGCTGCTAAAATTGCAGTTTTGTGGTATTGCTTTAACCTCCTCTGCCTAACCCTCTGTGATGCTTGTTGCTGAGAAATGAGAAGGGCACAGAGGGGAAAAAGAAGGCACTTAACAAAAAAACTTTATTTCATATTTCTTCAGCGAGAGATGTGGTTAGAGATCCAAGGCAGCCTGGCCGTTAGGTGAGCGTTTGCTTTCCCTGTTCCTCTGAAGTGTGAGCAGACTTGCAGAGTGCTTCAGGTGGTTTCTCTAGATCTTGTGTGTTTGTATTTTGAAGAGTGAACTGAGGGAAGAGAGAGGTTAAGCGAAGCCCGTGTGCTGCTTGCTTTAAACATCACACTGTGAACACTGTGAAGCTAAGATGCAAGCTCCTGGGCAGGAGGATCCCTGCTGGGGAGGCTGTACAAATGCTAGGATAGGCCCTCAGGAAGGATAAGACATTAGATCTGAAGTCTGAGCTTTTAGCAGCAAGGTACCACTGCCAGGATGGACACAAGAGGGCTGGTGTTGGATTTAACAGTCAAAACCCAGGGGCTCTCAGTGTTTTCATCCCTTGTGCAAAGCAGCACACAATTACAAGGGTGAGATGCCTGTTCTGGGGACCCACTAACAGAGTGGGGGGACTTGACCACAGCTGGTTGCAGGTTAAATTGAATGGCTTCAGGTACTAGGTAAGCTGTTAAAGGACTTCTGTAGCCCTACAGTGCTGCCAGGCTTGCAGGGATATCCCACCAGCCTCACAGACCCCTTTGTTCTTGACTTTGCTACAAAGAAGGAACCAAGAGGGAGCTTAAGATAGGTGCTCCTTTGTGTGTGTGCAGGGTGAGGCCTGTCAAGAGGAAGAAAGAATGTAAGTGGTGGGAGTGTCAAGATGCAGGAGGGCCTCTGACTCAGGCAGGAAGGAAAATGAAGAAATGTAGCAGTTGAAGAAGATGTGGGGAAGTGGGACTGTGACTCAGGCTGGAGAGGAGGCAGTGGGATGCGAGTCGGTCTGTGGCAACCCAGGCGAGAAGACAGAGAAGGAAGCACTGAAGCATACCCAGGATGTGTCAGTCTCCAGTGAAGCCCCTCCAGCCTGGAGGATGGCTTCTTTTAGCTGCAGTTCTTAGCCCTCCTGGCTGCAGCAGTGCCAGGCAAACTGTGAGGAGCGCTCCTGTCAAAACTTGGCTCTTGGCAATCGTGAGAGTCATCCCTGTGTACAGGCCAGCTCCAGGACTGTGCCACTTCAGCCTCTCTGGAGGGCAAAAGTAGAACTTAAGCTGTGCATTAAGTAGCATTCCTTCTTGTGGTTAACACTTAAAGGGGGATGGCTCATTAAACAACAACTTGAAGCGAGCAACTTTCCAGCCTGGACTGGGGGTGTGAAAGATCATCACAAATCCTGGACTGGGGGTGCGAAAGATCATCACAGATCTCATCGTTATCTCCTCAAGACATACAAGGTGTCTGTCTTCAGGTTCCTGCTGCCTGGCTGCTTAGGCCAGACAAGCCTACTGATAGAAACAAAGTGCTAAAAACTTCCCTGTGCAGAACACTGAACATCTTTTCCCCATGGGAAAGGGTGAGAGAAAGAAGGAGCCACTCATGGCCAATGTCAGCCTGTCTGTCTAAGGTACTTCTGAGAAGTATTCAGAGTTCAGTGGAGACAGCTGTGTAAGGCCTTTCCCTAAGTAAAATCCTTTTCATAGTCAAAATAAAATGCCTTTTATGTTTGGAAGTTATCTGGAATATTGCTGCTTTATTTTTAAATAGCATTTCAAATGTAATTAAGTGCCTTGCATTAGAATACCTTCTCTGTACTGTTACTTGGATCTGCTTCAGATGCTGTACCAGAGAATTCCGTGGTCTTTGTAGAAAAAGAAAATGTGTAGTAACAAACCCCAGAGGTTAACATGAGACCTCAAAAACCTTTGGTTCAAATACATTGGTATATGATCTGTATAATCTGGATTAATGATGACAGACATCTAATTTGCCTTCGTAAATTTACACTGCACCTTTTTTTCACTTTCCAAATATTAGAAGGATTGATTTTTTTTTTTCTATCAGCATACTTATATGTTTTTTATAAGCTTTTTTCAAAGCTTAAGAGCCACAGGCCAAAGTTTTAAGATTTTCCTGAGTTTTCACAAGTACCATGGAAGGCGAAACCATTTCAGCAGTACAAAGAATTCCCCTGGAGCTTTCCAATACATAGAAGTTTGAATTTCCTTGGAAAGTTGGGATTCTGTGTCTGCTGCGTCCCGGGGGACTGCTGCAGCCACTTAGCAGTTGGGTAAGAGTGCTTCCTTTCCTGACTGTTTAAGAGAAAGCAGTAGCATTTTGTACCTATACTAACCCAACATACACCTCGAAAATGAATTCCTAGGGAGAGAACAGCCAAGGAGTAATTACTTGGCAGATCCTGCCCTGCAGGCTTGGTTGAAAGATGAACTGCACAGTTGTATTTTAGGTGCATTGTTAGTGCCTAGAAGATACAAGGCCTCTGGATTGTTGAAGTATAAAATTGTAGCTGCCTAAAGCATGAGGAGGGTTAGTGGTGTGTGAGCAGAGGTCTTACATTTAAGTGCCACAACAAAGGTCAATATTACTCTACATCTTTTAAATTTTCTGAAGTCCCAACTGGTTTTCATGCTGTCTAATGTAAGGTGATGTTTATATGGTCTTGGAGAAATTGTTTTGCGTGACTTCAGGATTTTAGTTGTCTCGCTATTTACTTTTTCACAGGATGAGAGTTGGACTTGGAAAGTAAATGATCTTTACATGTGAAATTTGCAATATCATTTTGGCATGAAGCTAAATCAGCTGCTGCGTCAGCTAACTTCAACAGCACAGCACCAATTCCATCTATTAGCACAGTTATCAAAAGTGCTGTTTTGAGAGAAGCCTGTTCAGTTAAGACCTGTGCAGACTAAAGATGTGAAGTTCTGTTTTATTAAAGTGAAGTTGTATTGAGGAGCTAAGATGCATGGAGTCATACTAAAAACTATAAATGAATGAATACTCTGCAATTTTTAATTATTAGTGAACGCTAGGCCTATTGGCAAATTAAAGTTGATGCAAGTCTAGTTCTGAGCTGCAGCAGAGGTAACTGGATGGCATGGTATTTGCAGATGGTGCAGTTGTTGGGTGGCTGATCCCACCTGGAAGTTGGCAGGGCAGGGTGTGCATTATTTGCTTGCGGGTTCTGCCTCATAGCTGTGCGTTGTCTGCTTTGGAGGTTTCATGTGTCCCGGTGAACCCGCTTCATTCCTGAGCATTAATACCTTTAACAGAGGAAGGGTGAGGATCACAATTCCAACAGGGATACAGCTGGCAGAATCTTGTGTGGGTACTCACAGTGAAGCTGTCATTTGAGATCTGCTTTGATAACAGTTGGTTTTTACTGCTGAAATCCAAATCTTCTCTGCTTAGCAAGAGGCAGGAAAGAAATAATACATCTCAGAACTGTCATTTTCAGACTCAGGAGTGGCTCGCATTTAAGGAAGTAGTTCACAGCCATCTACGTAGAGAGCTTTCCTTCTTGATGTAGATAATATAAACAGAGTTGGAGCTAAACTGTGATCAGATGGTGAATTCTTAACTTGGGTGGCACTGAGTTCTCATTGGATTTAGAGCCTGTTCAAGGGCTATTTCAACTGGTAAATTTTGAAAAGATTCATGGTATGAAGTTAGCCACTGTTCAGGGAATGGTGCAAGACTGAAAGACTTTTAAGGAAGCCTTCTGTGAAAGACACAAATAGAATTTGAGTATAGTCCTGTGTATTGGCATCATGTGCAAAGATGGATCTCAGTATAGAGTCTGCATCTGTAGTCAAATAGACCGTGTTCTCTGTTTCTAGAGGCTCAGCAGAACAGTATAATTAAAAGTGTATCTGAAATTATTGAAAGAATGTAAATAGTTTAGTCTCTTCAATTCCAGGGTTTTTTTAAAACCAGCTCTGACTGTTAGGGCATGTTGAGACAGCTTAAATTCCTCCTATATTCCCATACCTCAGAGCATCCCCTTGGCTGTCTCTAGGCTTTCAAAAGCACCTATTCAGTAGGAAGCCCTAGGGCCAAAAGCTTGTGAGTGTAGTCTTTGAAGCCCAAGGGGTTTAAATACAAAAGTTAACCTTAGCTCAGGAAGGCCAGGCTGCTTGGGAGGATCCTGTTCTTACCCTTGTGAGTCTTAACTGAGTGATCAGAGTCGCTCATTTAGGCCCTCTGAGCTAAAATTAACTTCTTTGAATTAATCTTTCCCTTTCTTACTCCACTGGTCTTAGGGAATGTTGAAAATGTCAGACTGCCAAGTGATTAAATTAATTATTAAAATTTAAGTTCTGAAGATGCTTAGGTGCTTTCCAAAGTTTTATCTCGAGACATTCAAAGGCATCAGTTTTACCCCTGGAATTGATATGTCGTAGTAATACAAATATAATTGGTATTCTGACTTTTCTTTTTTTCTCTTATGTTAGCAGATGGACCATATCTCCAAATCATAGAACAGCCAAAACAGGTAAGAACACTGTATTTTGAAAATATTTAACATAGCTATGTCACTATATTCAGCTTTGAATAAAATCATGACTGAAGATGAGAAAAACAGTATTGAAGAGATTGAACTCTCGTAACAAATGTGGCACTTAACCATGAGCAGCTTTTCCTCTAACTTTTGTAGTTAAATCGTTTCCTGTTTTGTTCTGTTTTCATCTTTGTGTGTCTCTGGAAGTGTCATAAGACCAAAAAAAAAAACCAAACCGGAGGGTTTCAAACAAAAAAAAGAGTCTTGCTAAGTATAGAGTCTGCACCTTAGAAATGACTCTTGCAGTACCACAGTATTTGGAAGTGTCAATGATTAGACTATACCTTGAAGTTTTTCTGAATTTGTTTCATGTTTCTTGAAACACACAAAACTAAAAATAAAACCATTTCATGGTGTTCCTAAGTTACAGGAACTTTTGACTTTTGCTTTGTCATTGTAAAGAGATTCTGTTGTCCTTTGAGATTCCTTTCATCGCCGTTGGCTGGTTTGAATAACCTGAGAAAAGTGAAAATAAATACTTGAATGTACCTTTTTTTGTGACTGTAGCAAACACTCGCTTATGCTCCTCTGACAGTAGGAAAGTCATCCCAACACACTGGTTAGTTTTCACATAACTGATGTACAAAGTGATTTTTGGGTGAAGAACCCCTTGGAGTGTGCCAGGATGTTGTTCCCCTTTAGCTGGTGGCATCGGCAGTTGCAGGTGTTCCTCCTGAAGCTGTTACAGTACGGAGACCGCTTTTTCCTGCCTCTCCCAATCAGCTGCACAAAAGCCTACTTTATGGAGCTGTTAAGTAGACAGAGAAAGAATGACTAAAAGCTCTCCCATCCTCTTGGTCTTCTGCAGAAGCATGCTGCAGTCCAGCCTTCCTGGCAGGAGTCGATAGTGTGGTTTCAACCACACACCAAAGATGTTTTTGTGCTTTATCGTCCTTCCAGGAATAGGGACACTTCATGGTCAGAGGTGAAACTGCAGTGTACTGTGAAGCCTTGGAAGAATACACTGCCTCTTCCTTAATTTAGTTCATCCCAAATCAGGCTGTGTCTTTGCATGGTGGAGCCTACAGTCTGCAGCACCTAAAGAGAAGCCATTGTTTCCACGCATGACTTCTCGGCAAGCATCAGTAGGCTTGCCATCAGTGAGCTTGCTCATCATCTATTTTTTTTTTCCTGGAAAATCTATTAAACATATTTCAAATCACATCTACATCATTTCACTTTGCAAATATTTAACCTGTACCTGCAAAGGAAAAACAAACTTCCTGAGTCAAACAGGGTCTGAAACTCTAACCAACCCTCCTAACTGACAGCTGTGAGGTTGCAGCTCCTGTAGTGAAAAGTGGTAACGTTTCTGGCTGTGGGCTGTTTGGGCAAGCCTGGTTAGTGTGTGTGTGTGTGTGTGTGTGTGTGTGTGTGTGTGTGTGTGCGCTCACCTGTGCACGTGCTGTTTTTTCTCGTTCGTTTCTAAACAGCTTTCAAGTTTCTTTTCCTTCATTTCCACAGAGGGGGTTTCGGTTCCGATACGTATGCGAAGGGCCTTCTCATGGTGGACTTCCTGGTGCTTCTAGTGAAAAGAACAAAAAATCATACCCTCAGGTCAAAGTAAGTACATAACTCGTGAATTGTGCGGAGGGAATGCCAGTGTCATATCTGTGTGGATAGGACCTTTAAATAAGGATAGCTTAATAAAGATATTAATCGCAGAAACATTGTGTGCTAGCACAATATGAAGATTGCAGCAGTGGTGATTAATCATTCTAGGATTAGAGAACTGTCTTTGCCTGTGGTTCTTGCAGCAAGTCCTTTTTCTGTGGAAACGGGGAAGAGATACGCTGTGTCTTTTCAGTACTTTTTGAAGGTAATGAAAGTCTCAGTGATGGCATTGTGTTGCACCTTTGAACTATTGCCCTAGAAATTGTCTCCTGAGGAATCTATTTATCTCTTACTCTCTTCTTCATGAGAAGGGGAGGGCAGGGTGGCAAGCAGTCGGGCTCTGCCTCGGTGCGTGCCACTCCTCGGCTTTCTCCGCTGCCTGTGTGTGGTTCTCCTGCAGTTCTTGAGAAAGGCTGGAGCTTGCATCTCTGTAATGAATCAGTGTGAGCATGACTCAATGGAAAACCATCAGCACTGGCTGAGATAGCCTAGGGTGTTAGTCTTGTGAATTGAGAAGAGGCTGGGAAAGCTGATTTCGTGTAACCTTGCAAAACTCCTATGAAAAAATACTAGCCCAGGCAAAGGATCTGCTTGCTTTTCCTTTCCCGTGGTGCCGGTAATGATGAACCAGTGAAGGAAATTCCACTGGTATGTTCAGATAGAAAATAACTTGGCTCAGCTGAGCCAGATCTTTGGATTCCTATCCGGGCTTTTATTGCTAATAATTCAAGTGATACTTTATAAATGTGTGATGTGTTGCACAATAGCATGACAAGGAGAGACACAGCGAGGAGTTACACAGGAAATGGAATTTCTCTGCGAGTAAACTAGAAAGCAAAATGTTCTTTGGCTTTCCATCAAACCGTCTATTTTCATTGATCGTCAGGTTTGAATTTCATCTAAAGCTTCCCCCACCACACACACACACACACGTGTGTCCCTTCCCCTCCCTCCCTCTCGTCCTACTGTGTGCATCTGGGTTTTTTCTAGTACAAATCCCCACATGGCAACACCTGCTGGGAGAGGCTGGCAAGGGAACACAACAAGTAAATTCCTCAAGGCCATTGCTTGTTAGTGCCTGTTCTTGATTCAAGTGGTGCCAGTAAAGACAGAACTGTTTCACACCTTTTCCTGTAAGTCTTCTGTGTTTTGTCAGAAGGTGCTTACCTTGTACTAACTGAAATGAGCACAATTGAGGATTGCTGGGGTTTGTTCATTTTGTTTGTTTATTTGTTTTGTGTTGTTTGTTGGGTGTTTTTGTTGCTTTCACCATAAAACCTCCATTAATTGATGACTCTGCTGTCAAAGGGCAGTAGCATCAGCTTTGGCTGTACTGTAAAAAGGAGGTTTTGTGGTGTGTCTTTAAACATTGGTTGTGGTGTGGTCAGCACAGCTCTTATTGGGGTATCTCTTCTGCTTGGCCAACTCTGCACAGAAAGCTGATGTAATTTACCAGTAGCTACCACGGGATGTCCAGAAAATACACATCCTCAGTGCACAAAAAAGCAGTGCAGACTCCCTGCTCCCTTTTCCTAGGATTATGGATTGAAGGCCAAAAGAAAACACGTTTATCTAGTATGACCTCTTGCATAATGTAGACTGTTCACCCTGTTTGGGTTTTTTTCCTGCACCCAGTCTCTATCTTGTAGCTGAGCTCAACCACATCAAGATATATCTTTCATTTAAAGGCCGGTGTGCTGATGACTTTGCCATGTCTCTAAACAAGATGATATTTGACGACCTCCTGTATAAATATATCAGGAGATTGTGTAGGTCAGGTGTTAGTGTAGCAGTTCTGTAATGCCAGTCTTAAACCAAATCTGCACTGGTCAGCAAGGTGGGATTGATTTATAACCCCTTGTTTTAACGGCAGAGTCATGACAAATAGAGTCTAAGTAATAGTAGGGTTTTTCTAGAATATCAAAAATGGGATTAATTAATCTTTACGGTTGATGGAATTATATTCCTTTGTTTAACCCTGTATTTGCTAACAGTAATCCTAAAATCATGTACAAAATAGCTTAAGTTTTTCAGAGGATTTTATATAACTTTCCAAGTATTTACGGAGAGCAGAGAAGTTGTAGATACTGAACGTGTTATAATCAAGTTACATTTCATGACACGTATCTTGATTGTAGTAGAAAGCTACCTAAAATTCTTCACTTAAATTTCATTTTCATTTGTTTAGTGTAAGTAGTATGACATTAGAAAAATTTACTATCTAAAACAGTTGAAATCAGAGTGCCTGAGCTGCTTATTCATCATCAGCTTTTTGTCCAGGGGAAAAAACATCAATAGTATGAGAAGAAAGGATAAACCTGGATTGTCTAATTATCACCAGGTCACTTGTTTAGAGGTTTTTTTTATTCATAATTTGCATGTTTTTCTCCAGTTTTTCACATATGTAAAACTTGCACAGAAGATTTCCACTGGCCACGTTTCCCATGTGTGACCTGATGTTAGCGTAGGCATCTGCGTGTTTTATGCTGGAGTGCTCCAGCCAGTTTTGGGTGTGAAAAGAGTTTGCCAAAAATAGCGGCGTGAAGGAAATGTCCCGAATTTTCATCTCCTTGGGGGCAAATCTACATGGGTGGCTCCAGTTGCCTACTCTCTGCGAGCTGGATGTAAATCAGCCCCAGCCCAGAGACTGTGATGGCTCGGGGGTGTGCCCAAGCCAGGGAGCACCTTCTCTCTGCCGAGCGTTTGGACATGGCGCGGTTCGGCTCGCGATTGGAGGCTGCACATGAGCTAGGCAGCCCTGAACCCAGGCACCCCAGCAGGAGAACTGCCCATCCAGTCATGCCCTGGGGCTATCCTAAATTATACCTCAATTGGGGGGATTTCAGCACATACTTCAAATTCAGGAGGGGAATTTATGGAAAATTAGTCAAGGCACTTTGTAGATGAGCCTTCTTGGTGAAGAAAGGAGCAGCATATTTGCTTCTCCCCCCCCAGGAATTAAATTGCAGAGTGATAGATCACTGATTACAGCTTAAAAAATTCATTTAACAGCCAAATTAAGGAATAAACATGAGACAAGAATGAGCAGACTTTTTGTTATAAATCTTGACCCCTCTTAAAAACTTGTACTAAACCAAGTTCAGCCAAAGCTAAATTCACTGAGATTTGTGCTTTTTACTGCTGTGTTAATTCAGCTGAACAGGGGGCATCAAGTCCTTTCAGTTGAGCTCCTGAAGCAGAGCACCTAACTCCATATTCTTGACATGACAGTGACTTCACAGTCAAAGGATCAGAAGATCTTCAGCTCTCACTGGTTTGAATTACCTTGCATTGCTTATTCTCAGACATCTAAGGAAATATTCAGTTGCCTAAACGATTCTTTGTACCGCATCTGAACTATTTTGTGTTAAACTAGCAACTGGAAAATAAATAAAAGCTGCTAACTCTGTGAAATCATACTGTGTATGAAGAGTGAGTGGTGCCTGATCTGTGGAACACTTTCTGTATGTGCATACTGAGGACAGCACTAGTCACAGCGTGGAGGTTGGGCAGGGTCAGGGCTGGAGTTGCTGTCACGAAGTGATTAGAAAAAGAAGTGGGTATTTTTGGAGCTGCTGGCTTGGTAGGTTTGACATGGTCTTTTCTGTCATTTGCTTTCTGCCACTGGCCAGTTGGTTTCACTTCTTGCTTGTAAGAGTAACTGGAAAAAACATCTTTGAAGTAGGAAAATGTTCTCAGGAAGTTTTGGTAAAGTTTCAGAAAGTATAAAAAAAAAGTATATAAAAAAAAAGTATCAAAAAATGGCTGGGGTCTGGATTGCAGGAGGATGTGGAATAACTGAAGAGTCTTTCAACTCTTGTTTTGAAATTGACTCTGTCTCAAGTTCACAGGGTCCTTTTAATCTCAGACAAATCTCTCAAACAGAAAGAGCAGATAAGTGTGAGCCTGCAGCATTTTAACTTTATCAGATGAGATGAACACTGCTTCAGTGCAGGATGTAATCAAGTATTATGGCTCTGCTCTTCCCAGGAACTCCGTATTTTCTTTTCTCTCCCCTATCTTTAATTTGAAGTTCAGTAGTTATTTTTTTCAGATCACAGCTCTGATTCTGAGCAGTACAGCACCCACGTGCTATCCCCCTCTCATGTTGAGTGTAAGCTTTTTGTGTCAACACCATCATCCTTAGGTTTCTGTACTCAGCACTGTAATCTACTGGTTACCTTTTAATGCCATAGACAGTGGGTTTTAAGGTCTTATATAGATGATGACAGTTACTTGAGTATCTTAGTGCTAGGAAGTTATTCTGATATTGTGACGTCAGTGATTCAAAGACACTGAAAAATTATTTCAGACTTAATTTATGGTACATAAGGATATCTGACCACTGAGGTTATTTTGCTGGGCACCAAGATAACCTGGCTATCTCAAAATCAAGGAGGAAGGGCTATCTATAGGAAACATAAGTGGGAAACAGTTCAGGAACATTCTATAGCCTTTGCAGCATAGGACATCAGACTGGGTGACAAAAATAGTCCTTTCTTGCCTTATGACCTACATAAGGTATTACGTTTTAAGAACACTTTTGTTTTTCCCCTGAGAGAGACTACAAAGATCATGCTGAGCTGAGTAACAGGGGGAGATTGCAATCTGGTTACCGCTGCAGTTACATGTTCTGCTTTCAGGGGCTGGAAAGTCCTTGACGTGCAGCAGTCCTACCTACAGTTTCACTGTGGTTTCTCCAGCTGATGAAGGATTGTCTCAAGCTTTTCTGATGTGATACTAGAACATGCATGTTACTCATAATGAATATAAAGCTATATAGATGTGCTGGGAACTCTAGAGCAGGGAAAGGCTTGTTTAGTGAGGGATCAAATTAAATGTGGTTTGTTTTTTTTTAAGTCCCCCTTCTTGAAAAGTGAATTGTAGTAGTGGTGGTGACACGTAGCACCAAAAGCAGTAATTTCTATTTTCAGATGACTTTATGGAAGTTATGTAGGGATCACTGCCTTGCCTCACTGCAGGTAAATGTTGGAAATGGTGAAACAACGGTCATTCTGTGTCTCTCTCTCAGTCCGGGGGGGATTACAGTTTGGAAACAGGAGGGAAGCAGGAATACCCTATTTCAGAAACTGCTGCTTGTAAAATGCACGTTAATGCAGTGTTGTGGAGTTCCCTAGCAGGCAGTGAGTGAGGGGAGGACTTCTGCACACCTGTTCCTCCCAGAACAGCTTTTTCATAAGGGGGATTTTTTTCCCTTGTAGCAGTGCTGAAGAAGACGGGGGAGGGCACGTACTACGTATGCAGAGTATTTCAGCTCTGATGGAATGGGTTCAAGAGAGGGGTTAGCTGGAGTGAAGGAAGCGAGCAGGACTTAGTAATGTGGTGAAATTGTGGCAATCCCTCGTTATCAGCATTTTATCAACAATATAACCTTAAGTATTTAGTTCATCACTGATTCATCACTTTAATGTTCATCAAGATCCTTTGAATACCTCGGTTGATTAGATCTATAAGCTGCTGTAACACAAAGAACTTTGCCCAAGGCAAATGAGAAGAAAAATTAGAGGAGGAGGGAAAAAAACCCCAACATTGATAAAAGGGTTAATTAAGTGAATTGGAAGGGAAGGTAATGTTTGCTTTTTTAAAAGTGGGGTAATTTTATATTCAGCATAGTTTGAAAGTGGTGTGTAACCAATAACTGACTTGAAGAGCAGTACTCGTGAGGAAAGAAAATGAAGTTCTAAATAATATATGTAAAGCAAATAACTTACCAATAAGGTATGTGTTTAGTAGTTTTAGGATTTTTTTCGAGGCGTTATTTGACATTGCAATTTTGAAAGCTATTAAAAAAAATACATGGTGATTAGAAACTATGACAGGGGCAAAAAAGGCTTTGTAGTCCTCCAGAGCTGGCTGTACTAAGGCACCTGGTTTATCACAGTTCCAGTCCCACAAAATCTTGGATGGGAATTCAGCACATTTCCTCATGTACGCTGAAGGGAACTATTTCCTGGCCTGGGTAATGTGTGTTGATGTGGCACATTGAACTAACAACAGATAATTTGGGGGAGTCTTTTCAAATTGGGCAGAGATTTTGTTAAACACAGACATTTTCTATATGCTTTTTGACTGGTAACAATGTTTATTGTCAATTCGATGTACTGATCGACACTTAAGGAGAACAATGTGGAGTAAGTGGCCAGAATGTAAAACTGAGATTCATGATTTGGGAAATCAAAGGTTGCTTTCCTTTAGCTTTGCTTTATTTCTCAAAGTTTTTGGGCACTAGTCCTGCCGTTTGTATGTCAAGTTTAATTACAAAAAAAAAAGTGTTGTTTGGGGGGTTTTGTGATGATCTAGTAGAGTTAGTTTGTTGTTTTTATTCTATGAGGAAATGCATACGCATTTCTTCTATGTAAGTTAATTTGCACTTAACTGACAGAACATACTTAACTGTTCCATTAAAAAAAGCTAAAAAATCCCACTGGTCTTTTTGGTTGGTTTGGTTTTGTTTGGATTTTTTTTTTTTAATTTATTTACAGATCTGCAATTATGTTGGACCTGCAAAAGTGATCGTCCAGTTAGTTACTAACGGGAAGTACGTCCACTTACACGCTCACAGCCTGGTGGGTAAATTCTGTGAAGATGGAGTGTGCACAGTTAATGCAGGACCCAAAGATATGGTTGTAGGGTAAGTGTCAGCTCCCTTGTGCAGCTGGGCTGGGGGAGAGAGAATACAGTGCAAACACTATAGGAAGGAATACAAAACCCAGCATGCTGAGAGGCAGCTAAGTGGACAAGTCTTCACGCTCTGATCTGTGTTTTGGTTGTATCTCAAATAGAAAAATTAATGGGGTTTCTATTTACCTTTGTAGAATTTGCCCTGAGCAATCTAAATAGGTTTAAGCAAATAATTTTCAGGTAGAATTTATACAGTTCCAGTCTCCTGGTGTGCAGTCCACGTTTGTGTTGTAAGCTGATTCTTTAAAATGTAGGTAGTTTGAATCAAAGAGAAGGGACTGTAAAATTACTGGGGAAAAAAAAAAAGGCTTTGGTTACCATTTTGATCAATATTTTACCTTTGCTGAAATCTGCCAGCAGGAATATAGTGAGGAGGAAAGTGTTGAGAAAATGAGGGTTAGTAAATGTGAAATTAATGCAAGACACGTATAAACATGAAAATACTAAATGAGTCAAACTTTTTAAGTTTAAAGCAGTAAGAATCTAGTGAAACTGTAGTTGGTCTGTTCTTGTTTAATTTAAAAGAATAATTGTTTATATCAGTAAATGGAGCTGAGGCTCCTGTCTATGTTTTCAGGCTTAGATCAGGTTTCATGCTGGCTGTGAGTTTTAGCTCTGTGATCTCAAGAATGTCTTTGTTGGTGAAGAAGATGAAGTTTAAAAGGCTGAGAAGGTTGGGAGAGAGAGGGAGATTCTTTTAAACTGTAACTTTTGATGTCCAAGCCCAGTGCACTAACTTTATACCATGCACAGCAATTTAAATAGCTTTATTTGAATTGCTCCTTTTCATCTTGAAAAGTTTGGCTCATTTCCTAACCTGTCTTGTTTTTCATCAGATGTTTAGAAACAGCTTTCCTATCCTCAGGTGACCCACACGAAAACTGAGCTATTGTCTTGTTTTCATACTTCCAGATTTAATTGATTTTTTTAAACGTGCCAGGAGATTTTTACAAAAGCAGATCTTGTATTATGGAAGTTTTCATTCACATAGATACCTGAAGTGTCTTGCTGGATATCCAGAGCCTTGCTTAAAGCACTTCCAGTGGAAAATGTTGCACTGTTTTTAGCTTCTTAGCTTGCTCTCCAAATAATTTTGAATGAACGGAGCTTGGTCTGCGTAACAGCCGTACAGAATGACGTATTAAATGTCATTGCCAGGACAGAGGAAACAAAGTGTGACAACCAGATTTTCAGATGTTTTGTAGGTTGCTTCAGGGTAAGCCTGAAACATAATAGATTACTACTTATGCCATGGGAAAATTCTGTACAGCTCTGTGACCGCTGCCATAGAATGGTGCGTATTTTACATGTTTTGTAAGCTTGGCTGAATTTTTCTTGCTGGAAAATTTGCCCTCCAGAATGAATAGTGCCTAAGTAAGGCTGTAGAGTCCTTCCATTGACCTCAGTTGTGTAGCTGCCTCTGGTAAGAGAAAGTCTGCCTGCTGGAGGTTTGGCATAAAGCATTAAGAAAAGATTTCTCTCGATCCAAATTCGGCAGGTTTGCAAATCTTGGAATACTTCATGTCACAAAGAAGAAAGTGTTTGAAACTCTGGAAACACGCATGATAGATGCTTGTAAAAAAGGATACAACCCGGGACTCCTGGTGCATCCTGAACTTGGCTATCTGCAGGCAGATGGATGTGGAGACAGACAGCTAACTGGTACGTAGAAATGATGGCCTGCTTTTAATAGGTCTTCTACTAAAAACAGATTTAGCTTCTGAAAACACAGACTCTTAGCCAGAAAAAGGCCGTGGGTAGGAAAACAGCCTATGGCTGTGCTGTAAGAGGTGCTGGAGGTGCTGTGTTGTTGCTGTGTTTCAGGGTGTATGAAAGAAAGAGCCTTCACTGTCAACACGCACATGAGAATGGAAGAAGTTCCTTCCATAGCTGCCTGTACCCACCTCTGCACCTATATTTCATTGCTCTTACCCTGTTTATTAAACTGATAAATAGAGTCATTTTGCATTATCGCTACAAGACATGATATCCTTAAGTAACTTGGCAATCTTCGTCTGAGAATTCCTTTGATCCAGCCGCATTTCACCCATACACCTGTACAACCTGTGGCCTACATTGCTCTCAGGCACTGGATAGAAGGACCAGCCTTCTCTTTATCAGTCTAACACCAGGCATTCAAATGCCCTTAGTGGTGGCCTTTGTCCTTTTTGCGACCTTTATAATTGAGAGCAGAAAATAGTCATTCTCTGTACATCTCTTAATTATAGACCTTCTCTTAAATAACATCTGATGCTAACCCTGCAAGATAAATGCAATATACAGGGAATAGCTGCACCCCTCTGCTTAAAAAGAGAGAAGCCAATGGATACTCAATGAAGAGGAAGACGTTTCCTTGCTGTTGGTGGGAGTTTTGATAGTAATGTTTGGAAAATTGGTCCCCTTGTGTTCATTCATCTGTCTGCTTCTCGGTTCCAGAACGAGAGCGAGAAATCATTCGGCAGGCAGCGGTACAGCAGACGAAAGAGATGGATCTCAGCGTGGTGCGGCTGATGTTCACAGCCTTTCTCCCTGACAGCAATGGGAGCTTCACACGGAAACTTGATCCGGTTATATCAGATGCCATATATGACAGCAGTGAGTATATTTGGCTTTAATTAGTTTTTTAATAACAGGCAAGGTTTTGTACATACAAAAATGATCGGTAGCTGTTGCTATCCTCAGCTTCATCTGGCCCTGCTGCTCGGCTGTTGTTTGAGCAATAACAAGTAGCCCATGGATAACAGGCCCCATGTTTATCAAGTACATGTGGTATCATTCTGGCTTTTAAGAGATGAAGGCCATAAAGGAAGATTTTATTTGCTGTTAGCATGTTTCATCCTGCCAGTTTTATTGTGAGGATATTGTAAAGTTTTGTTATATTCATAAGAAGTGCTTGAATTTTGCATAGTTTTCAGTTACTTTCTACGACAAGACCCTGTCACACAAGATGTGAGGAAAAAATCACTTTGCTTCAATCCTGTTGAGAATTTGACACCTTTTCGTTTTGCTGGCCATCTGCGTGTCTTTGTTTTGTGAGACTAACACAACCAGTTCTCAATCAATTTCCTTTAGACCTGTTGGTGTTTTTATACTTCTGTTACATCCCTCTATTTGTCTTTTTTTTTCTATGTGAAACTCTTTACTTCATGTTTTCCTTTGTGCTTTTTTTTTTGATTATACTTACTCATCTTACTGATCACTTTCTTCTGCCTGAGTTTTCCTCCCTGCAGCCGTGGATCACTGTGCTGCTGGCAGTCATTCTGTGATGGCTCAGAAAAAGGGCCTTGTTTTTTTTCTTAATTTGCGCAACAGTCACGTCTGTATCATCACTTTTTAAGGACAAGGTCTAAATGAAGAAGTATTAAATGCACCTGTTCTAATGTAGAAGCCTGTTGCTTGCTATTAATTGCTGATGAACCACAGCCATTTTGGCATACATTCACTGAGTGAAAAAATGTGACGTCTGCTGTTGTCGTGGCACACGCGAGCTGTACTAGTTCAGTAGTGCTGGAGTGGCACGGGCCTTAGTTTATTGTTCACAGTTCAGTCAAGGCTTGGAGGATACAAGATTGTGCCTTTCAGATGAAAAACTGTTGGTTTGTTCATGTTTAGCTAAACAGACAGATGGAGGTAGGTTGTACTGGAGGCTGGTCTTTCCTGGTGCATTTCCGTGTGTTGTGCTTGGGGGTTTTTTGAAGTCTGTTGTGAAGCTAAGTGGCTTTTTGTAATCTTTCCTTTCAACAGAAGCTCCCAACGCCTCCAACTTAAAAATCGTAAGAATGGACAGAACAGCAGGATGTGTAACAGGAGGGGAAGAGATTTACCTTCTCTGTGACAAGGTTCAGAAAGGTAAGAGTCGTCGGTATTGTAAGGCACACCGGGGTGTACAGCTGGAGTACACCCGGAGCCCGCTGTGCTGCCGTAGCGTTCTCCTGCTCCGATAGCGCGGTGGGGTTTGTAAACACCCAGCCTGCCTGGAAGTCAGGCCAGCAGTCCAGAAAATAAATGAATCAAAATAGTCTGTTGCAAAGCAAATTCAGCTTGTGTTGCCTCCACGGAGACCGTGGCATTGTCTTTGTTCTTCTCAAATTTCTGCCTTCGCTGATGTTGGGGGTTTACTGTGGGTGGTGGGTCCTGGGTGATGTTTGACTCCATTAACTAACAACTGCTCTGAATTACTCTGAAATTTGTGATTTATTGTGAAGTTTGTGATTATGAAGAGTAAGTTTGAGCATTCTGTTAACCACTGATGGGAACTGAATGAGTTCAGCACTGCTGCTAGTAACTGCATTTTTATCTCTATGCTAATGGCAGAGATTACTCGGTGTAAACAGATAACTTCTGACACTCACTTTGGTAATCTCTGCCCATGGCTGTGAATGTGTCAGGATTGGGCAGTGTAGATTTGGATGCTTTGGTCTTGCATAGGAAGATAACGGTTAATGTGGCTGGTTGTCGTATTTGGGCCGAGCTAAAAAGAAAAAAATGGGAGTGAGGGAAATGATTTGAATTTTTCAGCCACAGGTAATGCCTGGGACTCCCTGGTGTAGACTGGGTGGTGGAATGGGTGCCCCATTCTCACCTGTTTGGTGTCAGTCCCTGCACATGGTTTTAAAATGATGGTGACATTTTCTGTTAATACAGGCTGTCCTTTCCCACCTCTGTTTCTTGCAACTTCTTCCACTTAGGAAAGAGAGAGGCCTTTGGGGGCTTTTACAGGCTTTGAAAAAAAAACAACCTGTTTTCCTTCACCAGCAAATATACCCTCTGCTATCAGAAGGACTGAGATGAAACATAACTCTTGTGCACAAAATAAATAAATAAATGTCTGACTCAGTGGAAGCCCTGAGGTGGGGTTTCCCCTCAGCCAGAGCGGGGTTTCCCCTGACCTCACTGCTTTCAGAAACCTGCTGCCTGAACGAAATTGAGCATGCAGGACAGCAGGGGCTGGAAGTGGTGGTTCACAGTCTCGAGACTACCAGGTGGATGATCAGAGGAAGCAATCTGTCTGCTCCAAAAGCCTGTCCTGCATCAGTCACTCTGAGAATGGGCTTTTTCTAGTTTCTTCTTACCACAAGTGCTGGGGAAGGAATATGCTAGTGTGGTATTTCCCAGCTTCTCCTAAAAATATAAATAAATAAATACAAGGAGAATGAATGAGATTTGGCTTCTGCTCCTCTAAACAAATGTGCATGTTTCTGGCCCGTGCTGTGCTTGGGGGGTGAGGGATCCCTGCTGACACGCTGCTGGCTCACGCCCTTGCCGTCTCCCGGAGCCGCAGCTCCAGCGTGGCACTCGGCCAGCAGCAAGCGGAACTTCAACTGTGGCACTTCAGGTTTTGCTACAGTTTTTTTTTGAACTGAAACTGTTGGAGGAGAGAGGGTGGTTTCTATGTTTCACGCTTCAAGTTCTCCCCTCCCTACATGTTTGTTCCAAATAAAGCTCCTCTGGAATGTTTTATAGCCCTAGAATAGGAAGAGGTATTGAACCTAGTTCTCCTTTTATGCTCAGTAAATGGAGAGCAGCTTCAGCGAAGTCGTTACAATGAGGCTGATCTAAAATTGATGTAAAACATACATTATTTATGATGTTTTCATAAAATGGACAAGGATAATTCATGTATTATTTGTGTGATTTCATCCAGCCCAAATGTAACTGTGCTGATTTTTATATGAAATAAACTTAGCCAAAGGTTAAACAAAGGCACAAGCGTCCCAAAGTGTTTCCTTCACTCTTTGCAGATGATATTCAAATCCGTTTCTATGAAGAGGATGAGAATGGAGGTATGTGGGAAGGCTTTGGAGACTTTTCTCCTACAGATGTACATAGGCAGGTGAGTAACAGAGCATTTGTCATTTGTTAATGATTTTTGCATCACGGTAAACTAGGATTATACTGTAATGAGTAAATTAGGTGAAAGTATCTATATCCTGTACTGCCCTCCTCTTGTGTTGGTTACTTCCTAATGGCACAATCTTAGCTGTTCTTATTAGGTAATTTAAAAGATGTACATTAGGAATACAGTGTGAGGAAACTGGGAGACAGATCCATTGCTTTAACACACACCAGTGTAACTAGGGATAGGATATATAAAAAGCTCACAGAGCTCCTGTGAACACACTGAGAAAGTCACAGAAGAGATGCTAAAGGATGAAGGAACAAACAAGGCAGTACTTACTTCTGTGATGTGCTGACACTTTGCGTGGCAGTTCTGTCTTTTCCAAAAGGCTTCAGGACTCAAACTCACAAGTGCAACTGAAAAGCAAAATGAAAGTTTATTGCCACAGCAGCCTTTGCTAAGAACTTTTGCATCCCCAGCTGTGAGCCAACTCCTACAAAATAACACAAATGTGAAAGCAAAGTTGACAAACCCCGTGCTCCATGATAGATGTGCTTATGGTTTCCTTTGCAGTTTGCTATTGTATTCAAAACACCCAAGTATCGAGATGTCAACATCACAAAGCCAGCATCTGTATTTGTGCAACTGCGGCGGAAATCTGATCTGGAAACCAGCGAACCAAAGCCCTTTCTCTACTACCCGGAAATCAAAGGTAATTCATTCAGCCTGTCTCACATGTTACTGGAAACAGCAACTGCAGAGTCCCAAGGAATGCTTTTAATAAGATAGGACTTGTTGGATGAGGGATTTTAGTTTTTTTTTGTAGTTGCTATTTTTAGACAACAGGATATTTGCCTCCTTGTTTTGTGCAGGGCTAATAGGAAAAAGTTGTAGCTTTGTAACGGGTTTGCAGGGTGTTTGTTGGACTGGCAGGCAGCAAATCTGTGAGTTTTCTGTCTGCAGCCATGCCTGGCCTTACAGCAGATGGCACTCTCTTCCTCTGAGTTTCTGCAAAATAATATCTCAGGACATTTTGCTGTCAGTAATTTCAGATGAAACCTTAAACTCAAAGACTGGTTGGTATCTGCTGGGAAAAGTATGTGTTTTGCAGTTCTCTCCTTTTACCATCATGCCTCACAATTGCACGGGTGTCACTGAATTTTCCAATTGCCTCTGCTAGTTCAATGAGCCCCAAGACACTTCCCTGTAAGAGCAGGGAAAGTGCTGTTTCAATCTCTTCTGTTAAAGTGTTCCTCACATGGCAGAATAGTTGGCAGCAGAACTGCTTCCTAATTTGTTAGTGAAAAGAAGTTTTAACGAGCAGACCTGCGCCCTTTAAAGTCTGCATTTGAAATGTTTCAGTGAATGGCAGCAGCAGTCATGGTTTTAAACATTAGTAACATTAATGATATGGAAATGCCTTGAGGCCCAGGTCAGGATTGGTGTTACATTGTACTAAGACAATAATCCTTCTGCTTAACAGTTTACCTGCCTGTAGGTTACAATGTGAAGTCCTAATCTTGAGCGTTTTCAGTGCCTAACTTAAAGCCATGTTGAAATCAGTGCCTTGTGGAACTGCATCAATGGTAATGGACTAAGGACAGCTGAGCAGAGAGGGGCTGGTGCTTGGTGTCCAAGTGAATCTACTTTATGCCTCTTACAGTAAAATGGCAGAAAGCACACGTTCACAGGCTGCCAGAGGATTTTGTATCAGTAATGATTTCAGGAATCTCTTGCACAAGTTTTATGGGAAATGAAGTGTACAACTGCAGAGCAGCGTTGGCAGATATTCAGCAAACATCTTTTATGTGCCTCTTCAGGGATTAAAATTAATTCAATATTGTTACATGCATTTTCAGATCCCTTACACGGCCTAATAGTGAAATTACCATTTAGGGACTGGGGGTTTTTTTCCCAAAAAATGCCTTGCCATCCTTACCCTTACACAGCAGTTCAGAGGGCACTGCGGGTACCCTGCACTGTTGGAAATCAAAGTGCCTTGTCATTTGCTGACCATTTGATAAGGGTCCATTTCTGAAGTAGGTTGCTTAGAAGAGTCTGGGCTTGTATTCCCCAAGGGCAAATTTTCCTGAACAAGTTTGTGGTTTGGGGCACTCATGGTGGTTTATGACTTGGCTTAGACATGGCAGCATGTTGGGACCACTGACTTGCCGGACTCTGAGTTGACCCCCTGAGACATCTCTGCACATTTCCCTCCCAGTCTCAGTCCAAAGCATCTGGTGTAACTGAAGATACCATGAAGACCCAAATGATGCTGTTGGTCTGGTTGGGGACTTGGCACCAGCTTGTTTCTCACAGGAATTCTCACTGCTCTGTTACAACTTTGTAGCTTAAAGAGAGTTGACTCTTCTACAGCACTCTGCATTTCCTTTATAAACCAGTAAACTTCAGTAATGCTTTCTGTATGCACATCCTGTTCCCTGCGTGGCCACCAGTAAGAGTGACTCCTTATCCCCCCTATTCCTTCTAACCCAGATAAAGAAGAGGTGCAAAGGAAACGACAGAAGCTCATGCCCAACTTCTCTGATGGCTACGGTGGGGGCAGTGGTGCAGGAGGCGGTGGCATGTACGGAGGAGGAGGTGGTGGTGCTGGCTCTGGTAAGGCGGTGATTTGGGGCAAAGCGGCGAAGGGAGTTTACTTTGAGAGCAGGACAGATGTTTATTCTGGTTTTTAAAATGGGATGAGGATTTCTTCTCCTAGAAAGATAAAACCTGACTCTCCTGTCTTTACACCAGTGTTCAGTCAAGCATCAAATTGTTTTTCTAAATATTTCATCAGCTCCTTTTTCTTCCTACTTGGATATGACTCCTGGTAACAGTTTTGTTTGGGTCATCCCCGCCCCCCCACTTCCTTGAAGCTCAAAGTCACAGATATCACCTTTGTGGTTGAGGGAGGGAGTCTGAGTCAGGAATCCTTCATACCTTAGCTTTGTTACTTCCTAGGGCCTCCAAGGCACTGAAATTAATGAGACAGCTCAGCTAAGTACCATCTTTGGTGCTTAAAAATAAATAGGTTCTTAATTATTACTGGGACTGGGATTTGGCAAATTAACCCTGTTAGTGCAAAGAACTATTAAAAAGTTCAAGATACTAATTTTTTTTTTCTCTCTCTCTTTTTTTTTTTTTTTTTTTTTTAGAGCAGGGGACAGAGCAGCAGTTTTCAAACTGTTACACGTGTTGCTCACAGCACATCTATAACATAACACTGCAGTACAAAACTGGTGTCCTCACAGAGCTCTGAAAGCATAGAGGCAGCTTGTGCAGTCTCAGTTGAGTTGTGGATGAAGCATAGTAGGGATACTACATTTGTGTGGCCCTGTGGATGTTGGGCTAGAGAATTCCACTAGCCAATCTTTTGGAATTCCTTTGGATTTTTGAAGGGATGGGGGAGAGTTCATCTTCAGCCTGCAAAATTTATTTTAATTAGGTGGAATAAAGCAGAAGGAATCTGGAGAACAAAATCTTAGTTCTTTTAGTTTGATGTTCTTCCAAATGGTGTTTTCATTGATTTAGGGTGTAATTCTATTAATTCTTACTATTTTTCCTTTCTTTAGGGTTCAGTTATCCTTCATACGGGTACTCTGCATTTGCAGGGATGCATTTCCACCCTGGCACAACAAAGTCCAATGCTGGAATGAAACATGGTAACAGTTGAATTGAGTTTCACCATCTTTATTTTCTTCTACAGATGAGCTGGAGTGTCATGCATGCTGGGGAGGGCTATTTTTTTTTTTCCTTAGAATCAGTCTCTTCTCTAGAACCTCTAGCAACAGAGGTGTTTCTGTAGATTATACAGCTCTGCTTCTCTTTTGTTCTTTCTGAGTCTACCGTACAAGCAGTGTGCATGTTCCTTTTTGCTGCTAACTCCTGAGAAATAGTTCACCAAAACCCCTCCATGTGCTGCTGCATTCAGGGTTTTTTTTGAGCAGTGGCCCTTTTGCTTGCTTGAACATGCTGGTTACAGGTGACCCAAGGCCTAGACCAGAGAAAATGTATCTTCCTTTGTTGCCACAATCTGGTACTGCACAGTAGCCAGAGAAATAACTTAAAAGTCAGTGGAAAAGATTGAGTTTATAAGGGCATTCTTGGAGTCCTAAAATAAGGAAGTCATTTCAAATCCACACGTTGAATCCTTTGTAGTTATATCCAAAGTCTCAGTGATGAATTTACTGCCAGAAAACTAAAAGTGAATCTGAATAATTCTGCTAGATCTTCTGGCAATCCTTCAGACTTGCATTCTTGTACCATAGATAGATACACCTGTTATTATATATAAAAGTTTCTCTTTAAAGCAGAGGCTGTCAAAAACATAACATCACTTTAGAGCAAGTTACATTGCTCGATCTGTCCATGTGTGTTGGCATCTGGGGTATGATGAGTGTTTAATGACAACACCTATCTCAAAGTAAACTTTTGCATTGAGTTTTTAAGAGTTTGGTTTTGGCTAGTTGAGTGTATCACTTCCATAAAAAAAGCAACAGTATTGGATGCTAATGATGCTAATTTTTGTTTGAAGGACTGTCCAATAGCACAGTTGAACAAGATGGGAAGAGCTCTGATAAACAAATTGATAAATGGGACATAAAGCATGATATGAAAATGGACACTGTGGAGAGGAATCAGTGCAGAACCCAGGGTGATGAGGAGGACAAGGATGTTTCTTCCTGTAAAACTGAAGTAAACAAAGTAGCATGGTGGCATGGTAAGTGAAAAAGTATGTGTTCAGGGTAGATCAAACTGCAGTATGAGCAAAACTGGTGTAAAAGGTCTGGAAACTCCATAAACATCTGCTTGGCTTCTTCAAAATACAGCAATGCCTCCTGGAGGAAACAGTATTTTGAAGGATATATTTTCTCTGTGCCTTATAAGGGACACCAGAGAGGTTCAGCATCCAGCTTTTTGGTCTTTGGAAATGTCTGTAATGAGAAAAGACTGAATTGCTTAACACCCTTTACCCTGGATATCTGTCCTGAACATAACATTCATTTACTGTTACAATGTAGTGTTAAGAGGTAAACAGCAAATATAAATGGATCAGCCTGGGCATGTAGTATAGGAGCCATAGTGCTATACTGGTCAGAACAATAAGCTTCCTGGATAGCTGAGGAAGTCTGGCTTACAGAAATAATATGTTTGTGTGCACCAGGGATGGTCTTCTGAGTCTAAATGCCTGGGTTTGTGTAGCTGGAAATCCTGGGTGTTCTCTCTCTACGTGTGCTTTAAATGACAAAGTCTGGTTTACTTATTTGCTCTTAGTAATTTCTAACCTTACAAGGTTTTATAGAAACATGAAACTGTTTGAAACACAAGCTGGTTTCAGGTGGTACCGCTTCCCAGAATGATGGCTGTGGTTTGAAAGTTCAGCTGTTTCATTTTTTGTTAGTTTCTTGCTGATACAGAACCACAAATGCATTGACGAGCAGCTAGAGTGATGTTTTTTAAGGAATGAGTTTCTTTCCTTCCCTTTCTCCCTTTTGCCTCCCCACCATGACAAGCTCTGCTTTATGAAATCTCAGTGGTTGTACCTTTTATAAATCTAAAATCAAGCTACTACAAATGCTAAGCATTGTAAACACTGGAATGTTTTAAACAGGGGAACATACTCTGTGGTGCTGCTGTTTAAGCAGAAGAGATTGCATGGTTGGAGTCAGAGAGAGGCACAAAGTCCTCCATGGTTTTTCTGTGCAGTAGCTGACAGGTCACGTAGGCTTCTTCTGCCTCGGTTTCCTCATATCCAAACTACTCAGAACTGCATGGGAGGTTTTTTTAAGTGTTCTGTGGACAAGACTCCTTAAATTTCACTTGTATCTAAGCAAATCCAAGTTCCTGCTCCTTTTGTCTCATGACACACAAGTGTATATCAGTGTAATTGATTCGGTGCCACTCAATCTAAACATAGCTTCCAGGGTTTGACTGTTCTCAGGATTCCTGCTCCCTGAATACTCAGCAGGCACCTAGTTTTTCTTCCAAGGGACTAATTCCCTCTGTCCTTGCCTCTTGGGAGTAATTAGCAACCCGTCTCAGTGAATCACCAAATAACGCTTGGTGGTCTGCACTTTGTATTTCTTTGGCAGCACAAATGCCTGTCAACAGAAGGGGATGTTAGGAGGAAGACAAATGAACTGATGGAGAGCAAACTTTGTGTTGCAGATGGTCTGTTCCTGGAGAAGGCCATGCAGCTGGCCAAGCGTCACTGCAACGCTCTCTTCGATTACGCCGTGACCGGGGACGTGAAGATGCTGCTGGCTGTTCAGCGCCATCTCACTGTTGTCCAGGATGAGAATGGAGACAAGTAAGTTGGCAAATAAATACTTTCTGGGTTGAAACTCGTGGTTTTGATGGCAGAATGGTGTAGTGTGGTTGCCAGTCATGGACTGCAGCACTGCTGTAATCAAGCAAATACCCTTCTCCTTTGTGCTGCCTGGGAGGGGCACCGCTGCCGTTTTAGACGTTTTTGTGGCATTTGCAGCAAAGTCAGTCACACCACCAAGTTCATTAATCCAGTACCTGTCAGAAAGTAATCTGGTCATTGAGACTATGTTGAGCCTGTTGTGAATTTGTTTGCCTTTTCTTACTTAAAATCTTGACTGACTGTGAATTGCTGCGCTTGCCTGGTGATACGCAGTTTGTGGAGATGCTCAGCTTAGTGCTGGAGCAGAGTGCTCTCTGCTCTTTAGTCCATGCAAGTCCATACGTTTTCATAGGATGCTTTAAGTTAGAGATCCACCAGCAGATGTAGAAACAATAGCTGGATGGTTCATGCAGCTTTTCTCCCACTGTCGCCAGGTTCATCCCAGAGGATGGTATTTTGCTCTTGCTTACAGGTGGATCTGTACTGTCCTTTTGTCTCCCAAGAGGTTGCATGGATGTTTGTGGCAGACATGGCTGCTAATATTTGCTTACCAGTCCTTCGATAACATGGTCTGGAGTAGAAATCCATTTTATTCCTGTAAAGCTATCCAGATTCTGTAGGACTCAGAGTCAAATACAGTCAGGAACTAATGATGAGTAGTTACTTAAAAGCAAATTCAGTAGAAGTGGCTCTGAACACATGCAAAGATAATCTCTTCAATGAGCAAGTGACGTTATCACATCCTCACTTTTTAGCTCACAGGCTCTGGGCAGGCCCTGTGCAATCACTTGCATTTCCTTAAATGGCAGTATTTTGACAGTAGAAGCCATATAAGCCTTGAGGTGTCCAGCTAGATGGAAAATAACAAGTGACTGAGACATGCTATCCCACATGCTAAAGGCAGCAGAAGAGCAAATTTATTTCTGAAGTGAGATTTGGAAATAAAATGTCAGCATGATAGAGCATAAGAAGAAGCATCTACCAGAGGAACAGCTCTTTTACAGTAGTGATGGGACTGTTTGACAGCACAGGAGAGCTGAAGGAGGCAAAGTGCCCTGGTACTGCCTATGGTAGTGTCCAGAACCAATAAAACAGGCCCTTCAGTGCTGAGTTTGCTTTAGAAATTACTGTGGTTTTCCCCCCCCCCTTTTTAAAATAGCTTCTGGTTTGAAGTGCTCTCAGTCTCAATTTTAAGATGACTCTATGTCCTGAAGGGCAGGGAGATTGTTTTTATTTTTCTGATGGAAGTGCAGATCTGAGTATATTCTGGTATTTCTGGAGCAGCAGGACAAACACACCACATGCCCTGTGCTGATATTGTGTGTTAGCTAAAAAAGGTGAGTCTAGAAGCTGGCCAGCATCTGTTAAGGGAGAGCTTGGCAAGGTATGTTTCAAAACAAAGGTCATGACTTTGCAATGAGGTCTCAAGGGAAGGAGACAAATCCAGCTCTGATGGGATTCACAACCTGCTTTTTCCCCCCGATGGTGGTTCTGCAAGAACAGCTGCTGGGGCTGGTGGTGAGGGACCTGGCTCTGGAGAAGAGCACAGGAAAAGCCTTTGCATTAACCCAGTAGAAGGGGTGAAATGTCTTGCTTTCCAGAGTCCTTCGTGTCCCAAAACAGGTTTTTCCTTTGGCGTGACATCTCTGGCCACTGCTGTGAGTCCTGTGGCTGTTAGTCACCAGGCCTGAGTCCTTAGTCATTTTTCTGTTTGAAAATGAAGAAAAGAAAAACCCACAGATCTGGGGAAACCCCCAAGGGAAAATCTGCTTTGGTGGCAGAGAGGCCTGTGGAAATTCTGAAGGAAGGTTTTGACAGTGAGGTGTTCATGTACTGCATAATTCAAACCATTAAAAAACCCAAACAGCAAAGAATCTGGGGATTTTAAGAAGTTCTGAAACAATTATTTTGTGCTACAAAGTTTGTATTTATTAGACTGGCAGTTAACTTAGGATCAGCAAAAGCCATACCGAGTCTGCTTTTGTGATTGAGGGGGTAAACACAGTTATGGTCTAACTAGCTGTGTTTTAATGGTGGGATTCATTTTAGGTGCTGATGTTCAGTGCTGAAATCATGAATTCAATCAGATTTACAGCAAAACCTTCAAAGTTTTAGAAGAAATTTGAAAATAGTGTGAATTTGTTAATCTCTTTTGTTTGTTTCAGTGTCCTTCATTTAGCAATTATCCACCTCCACGCTGAGCTGGTGAAAACCCTCTTGGAAGTGATACCTGATTTCAATTACAATGACATCGTTAACATGAGAAACGACCTTTACCAGGTAGGCAGTTGTGGCAGTAGAAGTGTTGGCTGATTGTTCAGCCAGTAAAAAAGAAACAGAGCGATTTACCCTCTGTCTTATTTTTCTTCTATTCGTTGGAATGAGCCCAGGTCAGACAATGTTTGCAATGCAAACAAGGTTAGAAACAAAATGAGGTACTGTAAGGTGGCGAAGGCACAAGGGCACATTTTCACTGGTTTACTTCATAACTCCCCGTGATGGTAACAGGAACATTTCCATGGGTTAACTGTAGAGCAGGCCAAAAATTCGACATTCTTTGGTTGATGTCTTTGTTACCTGGGTTCTCTGTTACCGTCTGGATTGCAGTGTGCCAACTCTGGGTTCCTTTGACCTTTCTAACGTCGGATAACTTGGGATCGTGAGTCAGTTGCTGCGTCATCTGTTAGCTGTAGGCGTGTGGAAGCTGTAACAAATCCTGTCCTTCCTGGAGCCCAGATGGTGTTTGTGCCCATCACAGCAGCACCAAGGTTTCCCTTTCTTTTCTGGATTCACATTACAGCAAAACAAACAAATGAAAAAAAGCCCAGCCTCAAGTCTTAGTAGGAAAAGAAGAGCTCTTAACTGCCAGGCACAATTCTGTGCCTTAAAAACCTTTCTGTGCCTCAAAACCTTATCTGTGACAGGGTCTGAGCTTTTTGCATTGTAACTCAGACAGGCTTTAAAAAGACCTGGGAAAATCTGTCTAGAAAAAACACTTCAACTGTGCACACCATTCAGTTGTCCCAGAGGTAACCAGCTGGATGTTACACTGCAGCACTCTGACATTTGTGTCATTTCTTTTGCTGTGAACAGTCAGGGCAGGTTTTTATTCTACACAGATAGGCCCAGAGGGTTTATTTTGACTTTTTGTGTTCTCTTCTGCATTTCATTTTAATGTTAATATAAAGCAAGTTTGAAATGTGGAAGCTGATGAAAGCAAGCAGAAGATTCTGAACTGAGTTCTGTACCCTGTGTGTAACAGGAACAGGAAGCAAAGCTGTGCTCCACACAAGAAATAAATCTTTTAACTGCCAGGACCTCTACAGCTATTCCTGCCTTCTACTTAAACCTTAAGCCAGTGGTGGGAGTTGAGTGTAGGCTTGGGCTAGAATTTTCCTTCCCTACAGATATTCTGAAAGCTGAATCGTACGTGTACCTTACAGATTGGGTGATTACTGAGTATGTTGAGAAATATATTGACTAACCTGAGCTTCTTATACAGAGATGGAATCTGTCCTTTTTCACGGTCCTCTCTTAATACAAGGATAATGATACAGAGATGGAATCTTGTGCAGTTCTTGTATTATTTTAGTGTTGGAAACGTGTTTTCCCAGACCTGAGTGGGATGGTTACTTTTGGAATGCACTCTGCAAAGGCAGATCTGAGCAGGCCCTGGAGAGTGTGTGTGCTCCCTCTGTGGCATGAACTTGGCTCTGGGGCAGCTGGGAGCAGGGTTGCAGTGTCTGGAGGCACAGGGATTATTATCTCACTTCCCAAGTCCCTTGCACCGCAACTCTCCGATAGCCAGGTCAGTGCCCTGGCTTACAGAGCAGGCAACATCTTTGTTCCTCCCTAAGTCCAACCTCTGATACTGGCAAGGCAGCTTTTATTTCCAGTAAGTAGAAACCCTGTTTGTAGTATGCAGTAGAAAAAAAATGTGCACGTACGCAAGCTTTTAATTTCTGTTAGCTTTGGTGTAATGTTCTCATGCTAAGAGCTCTTGTGGGGTGAAGAGACTTCTGTAGAAGTGATGTAGCTGTTGCTTATCTTCTCATGGCTTCTGTTGTCACTTCTAGACCCCCTTGCACCTGGCAGTAATCACAAAGCAGGCAGAGGTAGTAGAAGACTTGCTGAAGGCTGGAGCTGATGTCAGCCTTCTGGATCGCCATGGTAATTCTGTCTTACATTTAGCTGCTGCTGAAGGAGACAACAAGATTTTGAGTCTACTCCTAAAGCACAAGAAGATACCTCCAATGGTTGACCTTTCCAATGGTGAAGGTATGGATAGATAATGTCTGTATTTTACCCTTGGCTACTGCACCAGCACACCTCAGTTCCTGCCAACACAGTGTTTTCTGCACAGGTATATGCAGACCTTGGAAACAGCATCTTTCCCCATTTTGCACACGCTGTCCTTGGCTTTTATATGCCTGCAGTGCCAGATGAGAGAACACAGACCTGTAGGTTTACTGGTTGTACAGAACAAAGATTGGTAATGGCCAGGGGTTTGAATTTCTGTTACTGTATATTCTCTTTAATCTCACGAAACTTCAAGCACTGTTTTTTGGTGGTTAATTTTTCCCCTGCACGGCTTTCACTCGTCATCAATAACACAACTAGTTCACATTTATGCCCAAAGAACATTGTTATTAACACCATCTTTTAGTGTATAAGCAGGCACAATAAATCACTTCTGCTCAGATAACTACAGTAACTGACTTTACAATTCTCATAGATGCAGCCACTTCAAAACTCATTACTCTTGACAGCTCTGCTTTTTTTAAAAAACATTAATGCAGGTGAGGGATGGGTTTTGTTTTGTGTAGGTCTCAGTGCAATTCACATGGTGGTGATGGCAAATAGCATGTCCTGCCTCAAACAGCTGATTGCTGCTGGAGTTAACGTCAATGGTCAGGAACAGAAATCCGGACGAACCGCGCTGCACTTAGCTGTTGAACAGGAGAACATCCCTTTGGCAGGCTGCCTTTTGCTTGAGGTAAGGGCAGAATTGCTTTCTCCCAGGTCTTTTCACTTAGATATTTAAAAACTCTTAAAAGTGCTTAAGTACTTCAGAGGAACAGAAGTAAGGGAGTGGTTTCCAGTTTGTCACTGAACTTGGTACAATGGAACAATTACTGTTGATGTTATCCATTAGTACTTGTTCAGCACTGCTGGGGGACCTTGGGCAGAAGTTGAGGGATTTAGTGTTTGTGATCCTGCCCTGACCACATACCATGCTTACTTTGCACTGCCTGATGCCAGCAGCCAGTGACCCTACCTGTGAAGGGATGAATCACTTCATGTGTGCGCAGTGGGGTGTGTACAGATGTGCACAGAGAGACTTGTGTAGATCTAGATTTGTCTCCTCTCTCTAACACCTTGATCTTAGTGTGCTTGACTGCTGCTGCAGCAGCTTTCCTCTGGATCCATGTACAGATGTGCCCCCAGCCCAGCTGCTCTCCTGAAAAGCAGCAGAAGACAGACTGCTGCTTGCACCAGTTCAGACCCCAGGCATTGTGTAATAGATGGCGGAATAACATGGGATGCAAAGTGGCCTTAAGTGCCTGACCTGTTTGGGTTTATTCACTGTGCCTCCTGCTGTGACACTGGAGCATGCAACGTGCAGAGAGCTGTAGTTGCTTTCTAATTCCTTCTTTCTGGACAACGAGGGGAGTTTTTCTGCAAACAGGCATGGAATGGTGCTTGTTTGCACAGCAGCAGTATTCAAGCAGACGTGACTCTCTGCAGCTGTACTGTATAGACGAGCAGCACCTTTGTTTTTGTCCTTCAATAAAAACTTAGGGTGATGCAGATGTGGACAGCACTACGTATGATGGGACAACTCCTCTTCACATAGCAGCTGGAAGGGGCTCTACAAAATTAGCAGCAGTTCTCAAAGCAGCAGGTATGAATATAAATATTCGCTGGAGTTTTCTTCCATGGTGACAATTTGGGTTAGAAGGCTGCAAGCAGAAAATAATGTGCCAGTGAACTTTAATGAGCAGAATAAATCAGATGTTAAAAGTACAAAGGTTTGGTTTTCCTCAAGTCCTACTTGGGGTGCTCTTTAGCACCATCTAATGGCTAAAAAGCAAATTGTTAGTCAAGAAAAACCACTGGCATTCCTTGAAGTTCTTTAGAGTATTTCTTTTGTAGTTTTTTATAGCTGAAGAAGCAGAGAAGAGACCTTGTTACATAGTTGGGATAAGTGTTGGACTACTTTCAAAAAAACCAGGTCACTGCAACAGGAGCTTGTTAGTGTCTCCTATTTCGTATTGCTGTGGAAGAATTAGTTTTGAATATTTATTGAAACATTTTTTCCAATTCTATTTAGACCTGATTTTTCTCCTTTGAAGGAGAAATCCAAGCCTCCCATTGCTCTGCTGCTGTGCTTGGTCTTTTAGTAACACCCACACTTTCTCTGACACTGTAAAAAGAAGCACCATCGCTTCCTCACGTGCAGACTGTGCTCTGTCAGCCAAGAATGGGACTGCAAGTTACTTGATGGGATCATAGCTTGGTCTTTGGGCCCTAACACTCTCCCTGTCATTTTTTCCTTTTTTCTAATGGAGAGTAGCATTATACAGAGATGTGACAGCATTTCACTTCTGTTGATTACAAAAAATTATTTGGTCACTTAATATAAAATGCAACTTAGTTTGAGTAGCTAAATTAGCAGACTTGTCACTCAGAGCTTAGAATACATATTTTAAATAGTGTTGAAAAGCAACTTTGAAGCCATTTCTTAGGAGTTTTCTTGCACGCTTGTTTTCCAGGTGCAAATCCTCACCTTGAGAACTTTGAGCCGTTGTTTGATCTGGACGACGTAAAAGACGCCGAAGATGCCGATGAAGGGATCGTGCGCGGAACGACGCCCCTGGATATGGCAGCCAACTGTGAGGTGTGTCATCTGGGGTTTGCCTTGTTTAATGGTAATGACAGCTCAGCTCTCTTCGGCCAACTCCTTTCACTGCATCCACAGTTATGTCAGTGGTGACAAGCTATGAATTTGCCATCAGAAATAATTCAGAAGCCCCCATGAAGCATCACTGGAAGAAAGCTCCACTTAACAGCCTGATTCTACACAGCAGGAGTGACCAGACACATCTTGAAATAGTTGCACTGCAGTCTTCAATATAGAAAAGTGTTTAGCTGGTTGGGCAGCTTGTGATGGAAGGCCCATACTCAGACACACTTCTTTAGAAGTGCAGACTGTGTGTGTAGGGAAAATACACTCCTGTGTCCTACCCAGACAGTGATTAGGCTGCACGGTCCATCCTCTAGTGGCTGATTCTGTGCATTTGGTTTGGTGTGAGTGTACGGTACAACGCTTCTCTAATCACATAGAGCTCTCAGGCAGTACTAGCCTTAGGTGTAAATCTAACCTAAGCTTGCTTTTAAATTAGTAGTTGCAGACAGGCAATAACTCCTCACTTAGCCACTGCTGCTGCCACTTACTGCAGAGACTTTCTCTGTATCTTAAGAACAGTTGCCAGATGACATAGCAAAAGGCAAAGGGAGATGAACTCCTCAGGATTTCTCCCTCAAGCTTTGCACAGGTCTTCTACTGTATCTATAGTCATATTGATCCTGGGACAGAAAAAATTGCCCATTTACAGATGGAATTGGGGCTTTATACTCCTGAGGCTTGTCGAGATAACAGACACTAACCAGGTTTCTGCTAGATACTGACTTTGATGTGTTCTCTTAGGTGTATGACATACTAAATGGCAAGCCCTATGAGTCACCAGTGGTTTCAGAGGACTCACTGACACAAGGTAACATATATAAAGAAGACTTGAGAATATCCCTTTAGTAACTGAGTACTGACAGTGTACTTGCACAAGATACTGCCCTGTGATAGCTTGTAACTGAAATGGGGAGGGAGGAGAGGTCCCCTTCCACCCACTCATTCATAGATGAGCATGATCCCATTAAGAGGTGAGTCACAAGGCCACAAAGCAGTACAGGTTCAATATTACAGCAGTACATTAGTAAACGTTGGGACTAACAGACACTAAAATACTCTTTAATTAGGCTTTGTTTCTGCTTAGAAATGAACTGGTGCTTGATTTGGATATGGAATGAACTAACGTACTTCTCTGTTCCCCAGGACATTTGAAACAGCTGAATGAAAGTTCCAAGATGCAGCTTTACAAACTACTGGAATTGCCCAATCCAGACAAAAACTGGTCCACACTAGCACAAAAACTGGGTCTCGGCATACTTAGTAATGCATTCAGGTTGAGCCCTTCCCCATCGAAAACTCTGCTAGATAACTATGAGGTAATGTGGTTGTAAAGTGATAAAAACCACTCACACAGGGAGAGAATTTTGTCCTGCACAGCACAGCCCTTTGGTTTTAACCAGCCTGGATGATAGTGAATGTCTGGTGTCTTCTCTCTCAGGTTTCTGGTGGTACAGTTCAAGAGCTGCTCGCTGCTTTGAGAGAGATGGATCACAGAGAAGCCATAGAAGTCATTCAGAAAGCACTATCCAGCTCACAAAGCCCATCTCCCCTAGAGGACAATACAGCAAAAGCTGTTTCATCATTATCACCACCCACTTTTGCAAATGGAGAGACAGGTAAAATTAACAGCAAAACATCAGGAGCTTTATTTGTTTTCTCACTTCCCCCCCCCCCCTTGCTTTAAACTGCTGTTAGATTGCATAGTTTCTTATTCACAATGCCTGGGCTGCTTACCTGTTTCAGAATTATTGTGCTGAAGAATGATTTTCTGGTCATAAACATTTGCTAGGCCTAGAAGAGAGGAGCAAAATGGACCATTAGAATCAGTAATATGGATTACACTGCCTCCCTTTTCTAAAACCAGACATCTGCCATTTACTGATGAGAAATACTCTGAAGTACTGAGGTCAAGTTTCAAAAAACAAACTAGGCAATGGTCTCCCAAACTTGTACAAGCACCTTTTGACTGCTGCCCCTCCCCCCATATCCAGATAAACAAAAATGTTTTGCATTCATAAACTTCTCAGTACAACTTTGGTATTAAATTTACCCTCCCACAACATCTGGTACTTCAAAATGGCCCAGTGTTCTGTAGGCAGAGAAAAGGGAGATGGTTTAGTTTACAAGGGAGCTCCAGCAGTCGTGCTGCCCAGCTGCCTCCTCAGAGCAAGGCCAGTATAACGTTAGATGATGTTGCCCATGTCCTATCCAGTTGAGTTTGGGGCTTTTTCAACAGTGGGGGTCCTAGGGTGATTCTGGGCAGTGGATGGTTGTGAGAAAGCAGGAAGTCATCAGGGATGTTCAGTCACTGCCCAGATGTGTTAAGTATCAGAAACCTGTGGTTTTTCCTGCTGCCCCTGTTCACACACCAGTAGTGCTGCCAGCACCCTGATGTGGAAACTTGCAGCCTATGGGAAAACACTGCAGATATTGCTGGGGAGCAAAAACCCAGCAGTAACTCCATCCTGGCCTAGTGGTGCAAGTTTACAGAAAACTGTTCAGTCATGGAATGACCCTTCACACCTCCACAGAAATGTGCTTGTTACACATATTGACTCTTGAAGGGCAAGAGGGGTTCTGCTGCTTTGCAAGATGAATGGACTGCATCGCATCGTTTATGATGGTTGTTTAGAAACTAATACTGAACTCTAGTATGCCAACCACTGCTCCAGTCACACTGAGCCCACATCATCCCTTCAACTCAGATACTGTTCTTTGGCACTCCTCTTGTGGACTTGGCACAGACAACAGCTGATGCTGATTTCTTCCTGTTACAGGCTCAGTTACTAGATGAAAATTGTTCAAGTATTTGTCTTGAAAAGAAATATTTAAGTGAAATTACAGGAGAAGGTTTTAGGAGCCTCATCCTGGAGCTATATACTTGCACAGGGTCTGTGAAGCTGAGAACTGGAGAAGCTTTTGCTGGGCTGCTGCCACGCTCAGGCAGAGTCCCGACTAGTGCAGTGACAGCATTAGTGTCATCAGAGCACCAGGCATCTCATGCCATCCAAGCTCCAGCTGCAGTTGATCTCTGCCAGCACTGGATCAGATCAGGTGCTTTGGTCAACTGCAGACGTTCAGTACAGCTTTTCCTATTATAATATGTAAAGTTAAGAGTTATTTCCCTATAGACTAAGAGCTTTCAACCTATGGGTTTGCATTCCTTAGGCTCTTCTGAAAGCAGCATTACTGAAGCACCAGAAACAATAAGGTTATTTCTCTTTTCTCTCTCCCCCAGACGAGCTCTGTAACAGCAGATTTCAAGACAACGAAAGCACGTGTGACAGCGGGGTGGAGACCTCCTTCCGCAAGCTGAGCTTTACTTGTTCAGACTCTCTGAACAGCAAGTCACTGGCGACACTGAGCAAAATGACCCTGGGCTACGGCCGGGAGAGTTCGGTGCAGAGCAATTACATAGCCAACTAGTAAGCCATGGGCAGTTCCAGGAACAAGTGTGAGGGTTCAAAGGAGAGCGGTGTCATCCTGGCCCCAGGGAAGCAAGTCCACAACCAAAAGCACTGCTGGAGCGACCACGCAGGAGCCTGAACCCAGGGTGACTTTGGCATGCAACTCCTGGCCATTGCTTCCTTCCTCAAGGACATCTAATTGTATTCATTTACAAGCCATATCCAATAACCCGGGCTCTACTGCTGCATTAATACACAGGACTGGACACTGAATGATTGGCTGAGCTTTTCTCATTGTGAGGATTTTCTTCTGTAGATGAAAAGCACTCCCTGTTAACGCATAATACCAACGCAGTTAATGGAAAGAGTTAAGGCACAGAGCAATTTAAAGGATGCATGTTCTGGCTGCTCTCATCATAATTTTTGCAGCACAGTTCCATGAAAAAAGTTCATAAAGTAGTTGCCTAAGAAAAAATCATTACTTCAATCACAACAATGACAATGCAGAGAGAAAACAGAATCCTAAAAAAAAAAAATAAA